>VXBW01007104.1:165728-177520 GCA_013400375.1 Thinocorus orbignyianus
CCCTTTTATGATTTCAATGGCTACAAGTAAGAGTGTGTATGTCAAAAAATGTCTTCAAGTCTTTGCAAGGTTATTAAAAGTTGGGAAAGAACAGCTCTAAGGTTGAATGAAGAAAAAAAGAATAAAAAGAAAATTTCTCGAACTAATGAAACAAGACCTTTTATTGTCAAGCGGATAATTTTTTTTTCCTACTTTCTTAGTGATCAGACGCAAGCTATCTTTGGTTGTACTTTCAGTTTAAAGGCAAATTAAAAAAAAAGAATGGTTTGATTTTTTTTTTAATTTTTATTTTGTTTTGGTTTTAATTATTGAGTTTAAAAAACACTGAAAGGTTTTAGGTTGGTTTGATTGTTTCTTTCCTTGCTTTTAAGGTGATAAAATGTGATTGAAGACTGAAAGATTTAAACATGAGTCCAAAATCTAGTGAATTTTCTACATGGAAAGCTAATGCAAAGTAAACTAGAGGATGATGACACAGACTGCTTTGTGTTGAGGACCAAATTAATCCACTTTGACACTGACATCTCGGTGAGATATCATAGTTTAGCTGTGCTGCTTTATGATAGTAGCAACATTCAATTGCTGTGCCGTGACTCTGTATTAGACCATGTCTCACACATGAACTAAGTCAGATGGAGGTTCCAAGGCTGTCAAACACACAAGCTCGTTGCACGGCTCGTTCCTTTCCTGGCCTTGCAGTTCAGAACAAGGATTTCACTTTCCTTTACGAAGGCAACAATCAACTGACTACTGCTCAAGAAGACACATTCTAATTACTTGTTTGTGTACATGTGTTCCTGTTCATTTTATTATTATGTACTGCATGTAAGAATTTGCACATAAGGATTTCTATAATATATTGTTTCCACTTGAACTGATATTGTGATGAGAATCCTCCAGAAACTGTGTTAACCTGGCAGTGGGGTTTTAAAATCAAAATATGGTGTCTGCATGAAACAGAGAAAGTGGTCAAGTGCCTTTCAAAATCTAATTTCCTGGGACCCAGAGAATATTATCCTCATACTTGTTGAGAAGTGAGTAAGGTTTCCCCAAGATCCAGTAAACTTACTCAATAGACAGTTTTAAATTTATGAGTTCCTCCTTTCGGATATGCAACTTTTTTAAAGAAAAAAAAAAAAAAGAAAAAAAATCTGCAAAACTCTCCACCCATCTCCACAAATTTTTCAAAGACATAAGCTGTTTTCAAAAGACTGCAAGGAGGGCTATAGCACACACAGACACACAAAAACCAGTGTTCAGAATCTCCTTCAAATTATACAATGATGACTTGAAAAACTCCAGCTTGTCAGTTTTCAGAAGTTCTGCTAAACCCCTGGGACAGAAATTCACATATATGTTAATTTATGCATTTATTTGCCATCTCCCCAAGGGAAAATGTATTAAGAACTGGCTATTTTGCTACATATTTGCACTGAGCAAAATGTGTAAGAATAAGAGCAGAAAGGGAGGAAACATGAATAGAAAATAAAACTGTATGTATGAGGAGAGATTTTCACTATTCCAAAGTTTAAATATGTATCTTTTCCTTTTTTTTTTGTTTTGTTTTGTTTTGTTTTGTTTTGTTTTTTAATTTTTCAGTCTCTTTACCTCTATCTTCACTGAGCTTTGAGCCATGAAATCTATCCTAGGCTTTATATATGCAGTGAAGACTTTGCATATAAAATGTAAATCTAGTGCTTCTTGAAAGGGAAACTAAAATAACTATCTTAAGTTAAAACTGAGAATAAGCTTTACACCTACTAGATTTGAACAGTCAGTTTGTATGACATATAAAGAGCTGGACAAATGATATGAGTGCTCCAGCAAGTGGGAGAACATGTGGTTGACATCCAGAGGATTCATACTTGCTAAGAATGGGGCTACAGAACCACCTAGACTTCTTTTCTCTTCTATGGCTGTTTCTTTGAGCATCAGCTGAGAGTATCAGCTGAGAAGCTAAGACAAAACTTGAACTGCTTCTGTATGACCTGCAATAAATGGATTCTCTTTTATATCTTGAGTCCTGTCCCACAAAACGCCCCTATATCTGGAGTCAGCAATGGTCGTGCTTGCTGTGCTCCTGTTTGCCAACAAGACAGATGGAGGAGTAGCTTGTTTATCTCCTTTGCATTGATCAAGGCATGGCTGGTCAAGTGAAGGGAGACCCACGTGACATGACAGGAACTTCATATCCACATTTCTTTTGTAAATCTCCTTCCCGCTTACTTCTGTGGCATCCTCTGTTACCTCCCTGTTTCACAGTAGCGTGCCATGCCAGCAGTGGAGGCTGAATTAAAGTATTTAATGTACAGAAGCCCTAAGAAACTTCATGGAATAACATCATTATATTATTTCACAAAATAATAAAAACAAACAAGCAAACCAAAACAAACAAACAAAAACCCAAACAAACAAACCCAACCCCCCCAAAAAAACCCAAACAAAAAAAAATCCCAAAACAAAACACCCAAATCAGAAAAAAAGCCCAAAGTTATGAGTTTTGATGTTTATTTAAGAAGATATAAAGCAACCTGCACATGACATCCCAAGTGCTAACAAACTTATTTGCTGTATCTGGACAATTCACTCTCTACAGGTCAGGTCTTGAATTCCCCAAGAAGCCATTCTTCTCTGTCTCTTTTCTATATATATCCTTGAGCTGATCAGCCACATCAGCAGCGTTAGGTATGAAATAAGAAGCCTGACCTTTGGAATTGGCTCTCCCGACTGATCAGCTCAGCACTGATGTGCCTGGCACATTTTGACAGCCCTGGGAGTTGCACATGGGAATTGCACGTCTAGATGGGAAAATATTTTAGTGAGAGGAAAGTTCTGTAGGGAGGGGCATGGTACAGGGAGAATTTGGCTGAATAGAGAACTGCAGTTTGACTGGTTATTTTCCAGCCATCCTGTGGTGTATAAAATCAGGTTACCCTCAGTACTGAATCGCTTGTGCATTCACTGAGTTCATAGTCAAGGAAAAGAAAGTCCTACAGACTTTCTATAGTCTGAAGTTTATTGTGATGATTTAATTGAGTCCTTGGTAACAATTATGCTTCCTGAGATACTCTGTGTCATGTACATTTAGGCTTTAGTGCACAGCTGTATCTAAGCATTCTGTCACCGTTTTTCATGTTTCCTTTAATCAGACCATTGCTAGGAACTTTTCTCCCCAATTGCATCAGCAAATCTATGGTTCTCAGTGGTTCCATCATCTTTATGCAGCAAATGTGACAAGTGCCTGTGATTTCTAAAGACGAATTCAAGACTGCCAGAAAATAAAATCCAACAAATGAGGGATTAGAAATCCAAAATCTGTGCGTGTCTCATAGAAACAAATCCTACATCCTCTGAGACTGTGATGAGGTCCAGATCCTCTCATGCATTCATATTCTCTGAATGACCAAAGAAGACAGCATTTTTAGCTGTAAATATGAACACCCCAATGTATCTTTCACAAAGGATAGGCTTGCAGATTGTTTCTCTTACATTTTTTTCTATTTACAGTCACATCTGCCTCTTTCTCAGCATTTATCCGGAAATCTGTGGGAGACCAAGCAAGGACTGAGGGATGTAATCAGATATATCCTCGTGCTTCAAGGGCCTCATGTGTCTGCTGCCATAGGTTGTTGATCCTCTGGTAGAAGAATAGAGCTGCATCCCTTTTTACCATAGTTAATGGCACCTCCTTTCCCTGGATGTGCCACACTATCCTTACTGTGGATTCAAAACCCCAGGGTCCATTTACCCTCTCTATGCAGTGTAGATCATCAGCTTTGGGAAATACAAAACATGCAGAAAATGATGAGAACCTGGTTGGTTGGGATCACCTCCTAGGCCAGGAGCATGCTGTAACTTTTCTATCAAGCCCTACTGCCCCACAAGAGCAGAGGAGAACTGTATCACATGGTGGAACACTGAGCATGGTGTGTGCAGCAGCACTTTCAGCAGAATGGGTGTTAACCTGTGAGTCCGTAAGGTTTACTGCAAAATGACATTAACCACCCTTTTGATGAGGAAAAGGCTTTTCCTTAAGTAATGACATCAATCTTAAATAGATCTGACAATAATACTTGCCATCAGTGGAGCGTAAAGAGCTTTCTGTGGGAAACTGGGATGAGCGGTCTGATGTGAAGTGCAGAACCAGGAGCAGAATTAGAGTCCTCTGAATTACAGTGCATGTTTCTTTGGGCAGTACTGGTGTGTCCCTCTCTAAAGTGCCGCACTCCTTCACCTTGATCTATGTGTGATCATACCCCTAAAACAAAGAAAAGCCAAGTGACAAACTTGAGAGAAGACACTGTTGAAATGCTGGCATGGTTTATTGCCATATATATACTGTTTGTTAGACAACAGAGAAGGACTTTTTTTGCAGTTAAGGCATGTGACACAGACAAAGTCAGATTAAAATTGCATCTCTGCTACCAATCTCCTTCGCAATGCTGGGCATGGCTGTTAATTTATCAGACCTACTAAACATACAACAGGGAAAACATCATGCAGCCCTGGTGAAAAGAGCTATTTGAAAAAACAGATACAAACAAATGCAGATTATAAATGAATTTTGTTTATATGGAACAATGTGATCATTTCAGAAGTGCAAATATCAAAACTTTCTCTTTTCTTTTTCTAATAGAATAATTTAATATTTTCCATGATTTCCTGTCTCAAATCAAACTGGAAATACAGATAAAGATTTTGCTGGATTGTGGGTAAAGATGGCGTTTTAATTAATGGGAAGAAAAGGAACAGTTTTGCCTACTGTAAAAAAGCTGGATAGGTATCTTCACTGTTTCCTTTTACAATTTGTGTGCCTCTGGGTATACGGGAGAAGTCACTACTCCTGTTTGTATGTCCCTTTCACTGATAAGCAAGGGCCTTCTATAAGCTACAATATGTTCCTCTATCCTCCTTCTTCACTTTTATATTCCCCTGACTTTTCCAGGTGTTCTTCAGAATCTTGCATTAGGGATTTTATGATATTTAGAGCTGTCAGGATTTCTTTACCCTCTCCTCTGCAAGCCTGGGTAATTACAGCACAAACATGAAAATAAGGTGAGAAGGTCACTGATTCCTTCCATGTTTTCTGGCAACAGTTTTCTTCCCCCTGTTCACCATATTACACTGCTCCTGCTACCCTGGACCTTCTTCACAAAATCAAATACATCTAGATTCAAGACTTTCTGTAGGTCTCAGTTTTAGAAATCATGTTTCAGAAAGGAATTTTTCTGTAAACACATCTCACTGGAGTTGTAACTCAGAGCTTGTCAATAGATTCACATTGTCTATATTTAGGTTCACATTATCTGTAGGTTAAGGATCCGAACCACTTCTGTGTTCTCAAATCTTGCTCATTCATGAAGTAAACCTGGGTGTGTAAACACATCTTATGTCTTTCAATAAGATTGCAAACAAGACCAGGATCTTGAGGCACTGCACAATACACCCTGAGAGGTACATCTGGACTTAGCAACAGAAATGATACCAAAAATATTAACAATGCACCTGATGATAGTTTTTCCATGTTTTGCCATAAAGCCCAGAAGTTCCTGGAAAAAAAAAACAACTGTTTCTACTTGGAGTTAGACCTTCCAAAGGCACAAATCAGCTATCTAGTTTCCTAGCACTGCATGCTGCATTGAGAGATGAGACAAGGTCAAGACAAAAGCACACAAGCTGCAAAACAGAGGTGATGGTATTTATGGGGAATGTTGGTAGACCCCCAAACAGCCTTATCTGCTGTTTCAGTCCCTCCTCTATCCACAATGACAACCAGAGAAGCACCAGGGTTGCCTAATATCTCTTTATCCATACTCATTTCCTGACTTCCCTCTTCTTTCCCTGCTGCAGGAGTAGCTGAAAACTGGGTGCTCCTCCAGGACCTGCTGCAAAGCCTTGAAACTGCATGAAATGGTCCTCCAGAGTGCTTAACACCTAAGTATTTACTCTTTCCCTGACCACCAAGTTCAGGCTACTTCCAGAAGAGGCTGTGTCTAAAGTCAGGGATTGATCATTTGAACCTTGAAATATGGAAACTAGGGAAAAATCTAGCATCCAGCCATTAACTCCCTGAAAGTGAAGCTGTTGTCATTCAGGAACTGCAAACTCTTAGTCCTACAGGAAGAATGAAGCTACCATCTAGATCAAATCAAGAGAAATTATAAAAATATTACACTACAAACTGAGAAAGGATGAAAAGGAAGGTGACCTCCAAGTCCTGATAAACAAATTGTACAATCAGATGACATTTTCCCTCTCTTCATCAACTACTCAAAACTGTTTACCAAATATATGTATTTTCTCCGATAAAACCATGGTGTGAATTTAGCTTGTGAGCAGATGGTTGTAAGTACATAAAATTTAAAATCTGAAATTCAAGATGGTGTGAGTAGACACATAAATCATATGATATGTTTTTCTGATTGGATGAGCAAGCCACAACTCTTAAAACCAGACTTCCATTGCAAATAGCAGCATTTTGTGAAATTCACCTTCTGTTAGTATTTTTTAATAGTAGTCTAAAATTAGCTGTTCCCAGGAACATCCCAGTCAGCAAACTCATTAACTAAAATAACTGCAGAAAACAAACACAGAGTGGGGGCTAACCTAGTCACTGAGAACTTGTTTTAAAAATTCTAGTAAATATTAGTAGACCATATAAAAGCACACTTTGCTTAGCTCTGTCAAAAGTTCATATGTGTTACAATTTTGCAGGGAAAATAAAATAAATTTAAAAAAGCCCCAAAACACACAAATCTACTCAATGTAAGAAAACAGAACTGAGAGATATATAACCTCATGAATAAAATTGACAAGTAAAATAATGAAATGTACATTCTTCTCACACGAAACTATGCTCTCAAGGACTTCAGCTTTGTGCAGATAACACCGAACATTTTGAAGAGTCTGGAGAGCTAACTGGGCTATTGTGTTGATCTTCAGACACTTGCCTGACACCTTGTATCAAATGTTATCTGACGGGAAAAATAAGACCAAAACCAAATTTCTGCTTTCCTGTGAACCCTTCTTTTCCCTTCCCTGCTGCTCCTCGCCCTCAAGCCCTTTACTACTTTGTCACTTTTTTACAGAGGCTCACGAAGCCCTTCTCCCATTAAAATACAGTAGAATTTTTTTATAACTATTGCAGATGGTTGGTTCATATTCATCTATATACATTTGATAAGAAAATATAGACTTGTTAAATCTATTTTCTTGCACTAGGCTATGGTAGTTTCAATAGAGCTTCCATGAGGAATTTTATTTTAATATAAAGATTTATGTTTAAGGTGGGGACTATGTTGAAAGGGATTTGGGTTCAGAATCTGGATTTTGATATTTTAGCAATTGTTTGTAGACCATGATGAATTTTGTTGTTTAGGTGACATTGTAAGAATATCATATGGATTGTATTTACCCTTGAGATTAAAGAAACAAATTCAATTTAGTGTTTTCTAAGGTGTTGTGGTGAAACAGGAGAAGTCAAGATACTGTTTATGGGGACGCTTCTTGTATCACTCCTTTGCTTTTAGAAGATTTAATTTGGTGTGGGGAAAAACACACTCATACTTTCTAGAAGGGACATTTCTGTCTCTCTAAATGTGAACGGAGGCAACCTTTGTCAGATACTTGAGTACTTTCAGCAGGTCTCCGTCTTTCTCCAACAACTGGTTCCACTCATATAAAACAACTAAATAAAGTAGGTTCTCTCCGGATTAGAGAAGAGATAAGAGCTCTTAGGATCAAGCTTGGAAAAGGTGTATCAAGCACACCTGAAGTGCCTACCATTAGAACCTCTTATCTTCAAAGTTTGTTATTAGTTTATTTTGAAACTAAAAAACATCACATTAATATAGCTCAATTGTATAAAAAAATTTGTACCTAATGGCCCATAAAAATAGTATAACCCGCGCTAGTAACAGAACATTAGCCTTCTGTTAACAGTGTCGGGCCCTGGTCCCGGCCTCTTGGACTTATCAGTCTGCCATGAGAATTGGTTGAGTGAACCTGAGCATGGTACCAGGTTTTCCCTGTTATCATGTCAGTTTAAATGTAGAACAGCAGCAGAGGCCTTGGAGGTGTGGGCATGGGTCAAAAATAGAGGACCCAGAACAGCAAACAACTTACTGACGGGCAATTATTGATCACTGAAGCAGCACAACCTCAAAAGCTGTGAAAAGACTGCTTTCACTGGAGGAAAAGAAGTAGCAGCTCGGTTAAGGACAGTCAAACAATAGAAGGTTTCTGTCTCAGCCTAGGAACCCACCTCCCATCTTTGGGCAGCAAGCAGTCAACAGCTGGAGGTACTGCCTAGAAATCCAAACACTTTATAACAGGACCAGAGATCAGATGTATTGATGGGGGGGTCCCTTGTAAGAAAGCCTGATCCCTTTGCCCTCATCAATTAAGAACATCAAGGATTATAGTCATCAACACTAGCTGCATGGCAAGGGCTTCATGGCACTGTGTACTCATACTCAATTTAGGATTGATTGTCAAGCACTAACCTTATTGAATGTGTAGTGATAATAATTGTTAACGAGTAGAAACAAACCATTAAAATGATAGGTATTGTTAATGATCATCAGTCTAGCAGAGCTCTGTTTTAAAGCTTAAACCAGCTTGATTTATCAGTCTTCACATACTGCCATCACAGAAATTTCCAATTCCCTCAAGATATATGTATATACATATATATATATATGAGATATATACTGACACATACATACATCTTTATCAGGGAGTGTAGTGACAGGGTAAGAAGGATAATGATTTTAAACTGAAAGAGGGGAGATTTAGATTGGATATTAGGAAGAAATTCTTTACTGTGAGTGTGGTGAGACACTGGCCCATGCTGCCCAGAGATGCTGTAGATGACCTGTTCCTGGAGGTGTTCAAGGCCAGGCTGGATGGGACTTTGAGCAACCCGATCTAGTGCGAGGTGTTCAAAGTTTGGAACTAAATGAGGTTTGGAACTTAATGATCTTTAAGGTGCCTTCCAACCCAAACCATTCTATAACTCTATGACTCTGTATGCATTATAGGTACTTAGTTGCAAGATGTAAATGTCAATAATAGAAGGGTCAAGTACAGGTTACAGAAATAGAAGTGAGAATTATAATTCCAAACTATGGCAGATCCGAGATTTAATTGCTAGGTATATTATAGTATGGCTTTTATTTGAGCCAAATTTTTTTAACAGGAGTTGGACAGTATCAGAATAGGGTCATCAGCAATTCTTTCCATGACTTAACAAAACAGGACAGGATACAGAAAAACAGTGTGTACTTACATTTAAACATTCTCAGTTGTGTCAAGCTAGGTGAAGTGTTAGCTACATTGCTACTGGGTAATCTTTGTTCAGCAGCCTCAATAAATAATAATTGCCTTCATATTAAAAGCAGTCAATTTGTCTGACTTGTCTTCCATGACAAGCTCAACACTTCAGAAGGCGCAGTATCTAATGTCTCTAAATAATGGTCAGAATAGAGCAAAGCATAGTAATTTTAGTTTGCCAGATTCATTGAAATGTATTGAGTTCTTGGTCATGTGATCTCATACCTGCAGCCTTTGTTGGTATATCTGCAAAGTTCTTCAGAAATTAGAAATGCTGGAATTAAGTCTTGGATGCCAGGACAAATAGTGCTAACAGTCTTATGTCCACATTGTTTGGACCTTAATAAAGGAATAATGGTTTTAGAAGGACAGCATGATGATAAGAGGTAGTGTTTGTCCCATCTAGGTTTATATAATACACCTACTTAGCACAATATTTTGAATTAGCCATCTATATTTCTGTATAGATTTACTTTAGAAAGAGATTTCTAGAATATATTTCACCTGGCTTATTTTATAAAAAGATGGTTTCTTTCTCTGAACTCCCAGAAGTTCCCTAGAAAAGTTACCCTGTAAGTTCTGGTTCTGACCACTGATGCTAAAATATCAGTAAATGCACACATCCATGTCATTTCCCAACAAGAAGATCATAACCCTCGGTGTGAAACTGATCTCACACCATTAAGAGCTATCTCTGGATACTATTCTAACTGAAAAATCAACAGCCTTGTTTTTGTAAAACACTTGTTTCTTCAAACATAAAGAAAAATAAGTCAGTTTCAAACCTAAAATGGATGAAGGAATCTCTTGATGTTTATTTCCTTCCTGCTTTCTTTCACAGTTCTGAATCAGGAGACCTGATTTTTTTATCTCAGTTCACCGAACTACTGTTGTTGACACAAGGGTTAAATCAGATGCCTTATTGGTTAAGAAACCTCCAACTTCTCGGTTGAAAGCAAGTCACAAATATGGATTCACTAGAGATGAAACTGTAGGACTTTTGCCATTCCTTTTCCTCCTTCCATTATAACCATTTGCTATGGGATCTACATCAGATTGCATGCACTAAATTGATGTCTCTCTCAGCTCCCATGGATGAGAGTCTGAAGAATACATCTTCCATGCTGGGGTTACCTTTATATTCATGGGATAGTGCCTGGTGTTATAGAACATCAAGTCCCATATAAAGCTAGAGACTGTCTAGGGTCATATTCTGCTGCTGCTGGTGGGTACATTGTGATCAAGGTAGAGTTCTGCTCTGAAGTGAATCAGTGTAGAGTGTGGCCCAGTTTTCCTTTCTTGCAAAATACTGACCCATCCAAATCATGCAGGTCTGTCAACTGATCTCTCTCCCTATGCTTTAAAACTGATGCATGAAACTGTACATAAAATCAGAACATACCAGATGCCTGTGTTTGTGTATTAAAGGCTATATGTAATGCTTTGTGACCAATTCTCTAGGCTATATTATTGTAAGTCCAAACTTTAGCCTCGCTGGCATAAATGTTTCTGCCTTCAGCACTAGAAGTCTGATAATGAAAAGCTTGCAGAAAAAATTAGACAACTGTGAACTGGGTAAGTGGAGTTTTCGTCTGTGAATATTTGAGATAAGGAATGCAATAATAAAATTTGTCTGAATGTATTGAGTATACTGCTGCAGTTTATGCCTAATCATGTATTTAGCAACATTTGCAAACAAGATCAGCAATTACACAGCTAAATGAAACCAGCACATGTGTCTGGCTATGCCATAGGGTTTATAAGTAAAGAAAAACAAGCTAAAACTTTTAGAGTAATCTGAAGTGCAGTAAGAAAGAGGACGAAAGAGAGGTGTACTCTGATTATAATATCACCAAGACAGCAAGGCCATCCAGCTTGGTGACTCATAAAATCATTTGTTCCATAAGTTTCCTATTATCCGTACAGATTTTTTGTTAAATAATCTTTACCTTGATGAGTACACAGCAGTGTGATTTTCCTGGAAGTTAAAATGATCAAACAGAAATTCATAGCTGAAGCAAATAACACTTCCATTCAGAATCCAGGAGATGATCCTTTATTGCAGTAGTCATAAGCCCCAAAAGATAAACATAGCAGGCTGACAAGTGTAGATAATTTATATAAAAACAATAGTAATTATTTTTTTTTTTAAATAAAGAATGGAAAAGTGGAAGTTTCTCCCAACTCTAAGCCCCTCTAGATCAGCTTTACCAGGGCACATGCGGCTTTGTTTTGAATATATACAAATATGCATTCACTGAACTCTTTCATTAAATTTAAATTGGAAAAGATTGGCCTCCAATGGGAAAAGGGTATGGTTTTTCGAGATGCAAAACATGTTTTAAATAAACACTCAGCCTGTTTTGTTTCTCCCTGTTGAACTTCTTTCCTAGTAGAATGTTCATTTGTGTTATGGGGATAATAAAAAAAAAAAAAAAGAAAAAAAAAAAAGAAAAATC
>VXBW01007104.1:178817-230129 GCA_013400375.1 Thinocorus orbignyianus
AAAAAGAAAAATCGTCCTGCCACATTTTTACTGTAGACTAATGTTCACCTGTGTGAAACAGAGCATTTTTCTCTCTTCCTGCATAGGAGACTGACCAAGGGCTGATTGACATCCTTAGCAGAATGGCAACCTTTCAGCTCCAGACTCTACAGACGTTAGTTTTCTCCTCAGAGCCCCTGCCCTGGAGGCACTTGGCTGTCTTGTTTATTTGATTGTGGTCAGATAGGGAGGCTGAGCTTTGATAGACAGCTGTTCTCCTGCTAGATACTAATAGATTTGATCTGGCTTGTTTGCCTGTGGTTTTTTATTATTGCTATTATGTATTCTATCTTACTTTTTATTTATTTTATTTTATTTTATTTTATTTTATTTTATTTTATTTTATTTTATTTTATTTTATTTTATTTTAAATCTTTACTATATTATAAAGGATTGTTAATTTATTGGAAAATTTTAATGCTCAAAAGGTGGGAAAGTACACTTCAATATTTTAATGATGTCAGAACTTACAAGTTGGAAAACTGGAATTCAGCTGAATGATACAAAACTTTTATTGATATTACTAAGAAGAACTTGATACTAGATATAAAGAATGTTTGATTCTTAAAACTTTTTAGCACTATGTGAGGTTCTGAGCTCCTGCTGTTGAGGTTTTTTGAGTTTTGGTTGTGTTTGCCTTGTTTTGCCCTGTTTTGTTGCCATAATAATTACTCCCAGGTTAGTGGCATTTAAGGAAGTTTATCTCAATCTGAAGATGATTTCCACCATTATCTGCTGTTCTCAGCACCTTGTTGTGAGTCCAGAACCGGTCATACCTGTTTGCATTGGAAGGTGTAGAAAGGTGGATGCTTTCTTTTACTCCAATTCTGAAAAAGAACAGCTCAGTGGAAGCAGCTGGAGATCCCAATAGAAAGCAGTTGCACCTCTAGCTTCTTAGTATCAAGAATCAACTTAGTGTTTTTACAGTAATGGAATTTTCCTGTGGACAGTATGAAATTTTCAATATGGTAATGAAAAGTTAATTCTACAGATGCAGAAGTTCAGTTTCCGTCCAGCTACCTGGGACCTTGATTTTCATAGTGAATACTGCTGTAGGATGACATTGCTGCATCAGAGGAAGTCCCATGACAGCCAGAGACTCAAGTAAGGGGTAATTATTTTTCTCGGTGCGGCTTCATCTACACAGAGATTTCCCAACTCTGTACTGATTAAAAAAAAAAAAAAACAAACAAACAAAAACCCCCATAACTTAGTGCAGCAAGGGAATGTGCATAGTCTGAAGTGTCATTACAACCAAGTACCATAATTTTCAGAATGTGGATCTAATTCTCCTCTTAGGCCTGAATAAATCAATTGTAACCTTTCTGCAAAGTTGAGAGTGCTACAGGTGCCACAGTTTGAGGGCACCAACAGTGCTTATGCCAGGATGATGCTTTATCCTCCACAGATCAACTCTTTATGTCTTTGCATGCCAGCTGTTGAACAAGGCAAAATGTCCTTAATAAATCCTATTTGATTTTTCACTATCATTACCAGCCTAAGCCAAGCAAAAATATTTTTGTGTTTTCTTGCTGACTGTCAGCAACATGATAGTGCTTTTCCCTTGGGTTCTCAAAGGTGTAAGTTGAGTACGCATTAAAGGATGGCCTTAAGACCGAAATAATATTGGAATGCACCATCTCAAGATCAGCCCTGTAGATCTGACCTTCTTTTCTTACATTTACCACCCTCCTGGTCAAATGATAAAACCTCAGCCACAATAGATGGATAATAACATGAAGGAAGGAGACCAAGTTTCCTCATCTTCCTCCTCCTTGCAGCTCTTTTACAGTCTTTCCTCCGTCCATCTGACTTTTTGGGGGCAGAACAGCAAAAGCCCATTTATTTCTGCATGGGCAAGGAATATTATTTACACACTCTCTCAAGGGAGTTGTTCAAGTCACTGCATAAGCCATCACATGCATAGATGAATCCTGAATTGCCCATCACTCTCAAATACTATGAAGATCATCTATAAAAGTGGAGATAAATCAAAGAACCAAATTCCCCAGGGCTCCATACTCTGTGGGCCAGTCCTTGTAGTACAACAAAATTCCTGTGTCAAATATATCCGTCTCTGAGGTACAGTTGAAACTTTAAAGTACTAACATTCTAGTAGAATATGGATAGGAGGAGGCAGACATGAGTATAGACAGATAACCCTCTGGAATAAAAAGATATTTTTTTTCTGAAATAAAATGGTGCAGAGATAATATATGGAGGAGGGGAAACTTGGGTCATTTCTTTAGAAAACATTTTTCTTCTTTTGTGTGCTGAAATGTATTTATTTACCAAAAAAATCACCCTTTAATGGGACTCAGAAAAGCCTCTTGGCACACAGACCGATCTCTTTTTTATTAATTTTACAGCAAAAGGTCAAAACTATATCTATTAAGTATATTTATACAGGAAAGTGCTAGACACACTGGGTTACATAATGAGATTGACATCCGTGTCTTGTAAGATAATGATCTTGAGACACAGTCCCGGTGTAGCTCTGATCAAGTTAATAGAATTGACTTTGGACCCCTTTGTTTCCTCCCAGCTCTTAACCCAAAATGAATTGGGTTAATCTTTCAAGAAACTGTCTTAATTTTGCATGCTTTATTCAAGATTATGGGCTGCAGTGTCTGAGCTTCCTTTTGTCTGGCAATAAGATTGCTTAGATTTGTGCTTTGCTAAAACCCAGCTGCAAAACTTGTGCTTTTATCTTTTTTTTTTTTTTNAAAAAAAAAAAAAAAAAAAAAAAAAACCAAAAAAAAAAAACAAAAAAAAAAAAAAACCAAAAAACCCACAAACATTGTAACTAGAAGGAAGTAGAGGTCTTTTTTCAGGTCTGAAATAAAACAAAAAAAAATTCTAAATGAAGTCTTGCTCACCTGAGGGTTTCCTTGTACTGTCTGACCTTATTATTTGGCCTGATAGAAGATAACACTACAACCGTATGTAAACTCAGAAGTATCTAGAATATTATTTGACAGGCAAGAAAAAAAAATTTATCTATCATTCTAAAGACCATCAAAGATAGTACCCCACATGCCAGTTTACAAATGGTACCAACCCATGTTTCAACTCTTCGTCACGGAATTTGGCGGTTGTGCCTTCCTCTCATCAGCAACCAGAAATTTTGCACTGTTGCATGCAGTCAGATGGTTTGTAATGGCATGACTCCTAGGTCACCTGGGTATATGTGTGACTTTTTAGGGACACTGAATGCAGTGTATTTTTACTATTTATCACAATCTTAGAAATATCTGTGCTTAACAAACTTAGTCTTTAACTGGTTTTAAAATGTTATGTTTATACATAGAAAAAAAAGGCAAGAAAACCCACAAGAGTATTTAATCGATTAATTATGTAATTTCCCTTGGTGTGGGTTTCCACACCAAGGACAAAGAATTGATCTAAATTTAGCAAGAATGGTTTGGAGCTTTCATCTCACCTAAATTTATCCATATAAGAGTTGTAAGTTTAGTGTCATTTAGTCGGTAATCTAAGCTTCTTCTGTCTACAAAGAAGGAACTACAGCACCTACACAGAGTGATGTATCTCACACTGAAGTAGTGAAGTAGGATAAATTTAGCATGGGAGTTGAACTAGATGATCTCTAGAGGTCCCTTCCAACTCTGACAACTCCGTGATGCCATGAATTATATTGCGAAGTCGATGATTTTTCTCTGCTGAATGAATGCAGAAGTAGTCCCTCTGGTTATGCTAGATGAGGCAAAAAAGAGTTTTAGAAGGCCAAAAATGAATGCCATGAAGCCTGATTCAAGATAAAGAGCTTAAAAAGTAGAAGACACTTGAACACCCTAAGATTTAAAGGTTGCAACAGGCAAACTTTATCAAGGATTTGTGCACCTAAATCCCCTTTTCCTCTGAAAGTCCCACCACATATATTCAGTTGGACATCCAAATCTATATGTATGATGTTGAAATTCACTTCTAAGAATTTAAAAGTTAACTTTCAGTGGAAGTTAAGTATACCCTTGTACGACCTACTCAAATTTTGCTTTCTGGGTATGTTTCAGAGAAAGAAACAATATCAAGTGCCAGATTTTGGATGCCAGTTCCTGACTTCGGCCTCATGGGATGACCTACACAATGCCTCAGGACCACAGCTGGGACATGGGACTTGGCTTAATTAATCTTGTGGAGATGGAACTGTGCTCTGGATTTAACCCGAGAAGAAGGCTCTTGGAAGATGCCTGAAAAATACATAAAGAGTTCCACATCAGTTTTAGTTGCCAAAGGACAAAACCAATGAAGAGTATATAAGAGTTCATGTCAAAGTCATTGACTTGCAAGTAAAAAGAAAGACACCAAAAAACAAAAAACAAAGCAAGCGAGCTAAATGTTTTCCGCATGTAATTGAAAAATTGTCTCAGCAATAAAAGGTACAAAACGGGGAGCAATGGCATGTAAATAACCAATCAACATGAGACCCGGTATATTTTGTCCAACAGTAATACCCAGACTGTTAAATCTCCGTCACAGGTGCTTTGTGTTCCTTTACAACATTGCACTGTATTTTGTTTTCTCCATATTGCACTGAAAACTTACACTTTGCTGATTCTTTCTTTTCCTACCAGTATAATGATAATGTTTATTAAGGCAAAAGTAAGAAATAAACTACCAATAATATCATGTAAGAGGGAAGGATTTCACCGTGCCTGGCCATTCATTTGGATCTGTAAATATCAGTTATAAACACTCCAGTATGAAATAAAATACTTAATCAATATCACAATGCTTTTTAAATAAAGAAGCTGTGTGGTGCAGTCAACACACTGGAGGGAAGGGACGCATCCAGAGGATCTTGAGAGGTGGTCCCATGCAAAGATCATGGAGTTAAACTTGGCCAAGTACAAAGTCCTGCACCTGGATCACAGTGATCCTAGGCACAAATACAGGCTGGCTGAAAAAAGGACTGAGAGCAGCCTTAAGGAGAAGGACTTGGGAGTGGATGAGAAGCTCAACGTGAACTGACAATGTGTGTTGGCAACCCAGAAAGCCAACCGCATCCTGGGATGCATCCCCAGCAGGGCAAGGAGCGTGATTCTGCTCCTCTGGTCTGTTTTTGTGAGACTCCACTTGGAGGGTAGTTTCCAGCTTTAGAGTTCTCACCACATGAAGGACAAGGACCTGTTGGAGTAGATTCAGAGGAGGGCCATGAAAAGCATCAGACATCACCTATGAAGATAGGCTGAGAAAACTGGGGTTGTTTGGCCTGGGAGACCTTATAGCAAACTTCCAGCACCTGAAGGGGGTCTTCAGGAGGGACGGAGGAGGCACTCTTTGTCAGGGAGTAGAGCAGTAAGATGAAGAGTAATGGTTTTAGATCAAAGAGAGGAGATTTAGATTTGATCTGGGCAAGAAATTCTTTCCTGTGAGGGTGGTGAGATACTGGACCAGGTTGCCCATAGAAGTTGTGGCTGCCCCATCCTTGGAAGTGTTCAAGGCCGGGCTGGATGGGGCTTTGAACAACCTGGTCTAGTGGGAGGTGTCTCTGCTCGTGGCAAGATTGTTGAACTTGATGATATTAAGGACCCTTCCAACCAACCATTATATGATCCTATAATTAATTAATTAAATAAATAAAGGCCTGATCCCATTCAGAGCTATGATGTACAGGTCAGGTGCTGAGGGCCATGCTGGGACACCTGAGTGTCCATTTATTTCTGATTAGCCTACAACAATAGAATATTCATGACATAAAGTGCTATTAGTTTGTAGGACTATCTCAAACTGACCTGACAAACTTTGGGTCCTATTGGATAGTTGATGGGATAATTTCAAACATTACTAACAATTTTAATTTTGGTTCATAAATTAATTTTGAAATCATCTGTCTCTTCAATTGTTCGTAACCCATCTGGGTTCCCAGAGATGAAGATGCAGAACCTCTCACTGGAAAAAAATTCAGTCTTAAGTGCTCAACATGCTGACTTGCAAGAACAGAACAATCCTCTAGTTAGTCGTAGCATCAAAATTACAGTTATTGTTTTTTTAAGACTTGTGATCGAATTTCCTGAGACAACAATGCTATGTCATCCCAGTCATCTTCATGACAGCCTAGTAGAACAGAGTTTCTCTGGGCTTCCATTACTGCCAGTGAAGATAAAGGGATATTAACAGTGTGACACAGACCTTTCCAGAAATGATCCCATTTTGTGATTCTTCTGACTCTTTACAATCCCTTCCAAGAGTAACAGAAATTATAACGGCATATCTTATGTGGTTTACTCAGGAATATAAGGCTAGACAGAAAGATGCAGAACTCAGAGCACAGCAGACATACAGGACACCTTTACATATTAGGACACTTGGGATGGGTTCTGGAAGTACTCAGCCCAATCTCTTCCCATTGTAATTAGAAAGTAGCGTTCACCACCTCCTAGCTTATTTGTTAATAGACATATACTTTATCCTGTTAAAGGACAAATACAGAATATTAATAAAATTTGGAAACAGAATTCTTTTTAACCCTTTATTTTTTAGCAAAGTAGATGCGTATTTTAAAACAACAGCTTGCTTGGAAACAAAAACTGACATTTTTCACTGAAAATTTTGAAAATTTCTTTTGAAAAATCAGAAAACCTTTGTTCATTAAACCAGATTTTCTTCTGGGAAAGAGTTTATTGTTCTCATATGAACTTTCATGTGCAAAGAAAAAGTGTCAGAAAATTCACAAGCAATAGTTGTATATCTCTTTTCAAGTTTTTGCCTTGTATTTGCAATTGATCATCTGACATCCAAAATGACTGTTACTTTTCCTTCAAGCGATTCTCTTGTTTAACTATAACCTCCTGTGCACACACTGCTAAATTTTCTCTTCAGATCCCTGATCTTACCTTGTGCCTGCATCACTTCCTTTCCTTCTCCTACCTTGTGCCTTTAAACTTATCTTTAAAGCTCATTCTCTATCATTTGTTCTGAAAACTAACCTTTGTAAATGTTTCACACTTGTTTTCCAGATGCTGTTGCCAACAAATTACTCCCCAGCTCGAATTTCAGCCATTACTACTTGGCTCATAGGGCACATTCCTTTTGCTCATAAGACTTTTAACTTTGTTTTCCTCCCCTCAGGAGAATTCAAAACAAAATAGAAAATTTCACCCCAAAGCAAATAACAGCCTATAGGAAGGGTGGAAATGCAATTTCTGAATAAATACAAACAATTTCTAAATAAAAAATTATATAAAATAACCCACTGTGCCATTTGGTCACACTGTCTAAAAGATTGTGATACTTAATAAAGAAAGACCCAAAAGATTAAGTTTACTGTAAAAGAAACACCATGTTAACTATAATGGACTTGATGCTAAAATAAAACATTCCTAAAACGTTCCTCGATATGAGATGGCAAGTTTTTTACACATCCCGTTGTTTTACTAAAATGTCTTGTTTCCACTATAAGAAAGGTGGCTGGTGAATATCTATACTGAGAATCTAATTTGTTCCTGCCTGAGTAATTAACTTAGTACAAAACTATGAGCATTTCAGAGATCACAAAACTTCTACCCCTGTCTGAAATGAGAATGATGAAAAGCTTTTTCCAGCTGCTGCCCAGTCCCTTAACACCCTAGTTCTCAAAAGTTCATGGCTGTGTGGAAGGTGGCTTAATTTGGTCAAACCAGGTGTTAGAATCACAGCTTGATGTTCCATTTTTAGCCCCAGTTCTCCAGAGCAGCACTTCCCCTCTCCCATGGTCTTACCTGGTGAACTACATGGTCCCCTTGATGAATTTGGTAGATGAATAGATACACTCAATGTTTGTAGCACAAAGGAAGAAGAGGAGGTGGCTCACCAGTATCTGATCCAGTCTTACACCTTGGAAAAACTCTTGCTTCTTTTTTTTCTGTCATGCTCTCATTGTAATATTGAAGTTACCTGCCCTGAGACAAGACAGAGGCAGAAGGGGCAGTTTGAGCTGAGTGCCTGCTTCTGCTTATCTCCTTCTCTTATTTCTGTGTTACTTTTGTATTATCCAGAAGAGTGTTTGGGGTTTGCTTTATATCTTTTTGTTTGTACTTGTTTTGGTTCTTGCTTTTTTTTTTTTTTTTTTTTTTTTTTTTTTTTTTTTTATAAAAATTTTTTTTTTTTTTTTTTTTTTTTTTTAATGAACAGTATCTTATTGACTCTTATTGTATATTAGATGAGGCAAACTTCAGACAGAAATAAACTGCAGTGCACAAATAGTTAATATAATTTCAGGGATCTATGTGTAAAAAATCAATTTTTGTTATTCACAACCTTTTTTCTTCTTTCCTCACTCAATTACCTTATTGACCAGTAAATTCATGTACTTATTTATAAACTAAAAAAGACACATATTCTCCCTATCTGTTTAACAGAGGAAACAAAAAATGACCTTATTTAATCCTTCTGTTGGTGGAATTCTACCAAGGGAAAATTTGGCTCTACTGTTCCTGCAGAATGCTGTTGAATGAAAATAGAATTTACTTTTGTTTAGTTATACATTTAACCTCATTTTATTTTTCAAATATATATTTACACATAATCTCAGTAGATGTAGAAATCTGGCCATGGCTTAAAATTCAAGTAAATGGTTATTTAATATATACCAAATAATAATTATTATTAATAATAATATTTAACACTGATATATAATTTTATGTCCTCCTTTCTTATGAGAAGCAGGGATAGGAAAAGTATATATTTAACTAAAATACTTGAAAATAAAATAAATTGGTAAAGCAAACATTTTGAAAAGCCGGTCCCTGGAAATAAAATTGGGTAGGTTTCATAACTGCTAAACACCATTACCTGCTATTGAATTCCACTGCGCAGAGTGGATTAACAGCTGTTGTCAGAAATTGTTGGTGTAATGGAATTATTTATGGTGTCATCTGTTTAACTCTTGTGGGAAATGTTCACTCAGTCTGTCAATGAAGTGCATGAATACAGCTAAAGCATGGTCTATTGGCTATTCTGAATTATTTCATTATACGTAGGGTAAGACATGAAAATTTGAAAGTGTTAACCTTATCTGGTTTCTCTGAGTTTATCTAGTCAATGTTAGAGCTGATATGAAACATATTTCTCCCTTAGTCTACCTACGAGCACATTTCGCGGGTATCACTGTCTGGTTTGTCCAGAAGTTCTCCTTCAGTGAATAGAATAACGTATTTTTGTTACAAAGAATGCTACCTTGCAAAGATTGATGGAGATTAATTCTAGTCCAGTCATTATCATCTGGTGCTTCAAAAAACATTTTGGATAAAACTGTATGTCTGTGTGTGTTCTTATTTTTCATTCCTCTGCACTTCTGCCATTGTCTCTCTTGGCTGAGGCTAGAAGCAGAATTGCAGAAATGCCACCAGAAAGGCTGTGCTGCTGGGGAATAGATGAGGCATGTTGTTTCAGATTTAATTAGAAAAGTTTTGTACAGATTTGCTCTGTAGGCCACATTTCAACATTAAAGTTGAGGGCAGCTGATGCCATCTGCTCCATCTAATGCAAATTCAATGCAGCCCTTCGGCTCTTGGCAACTTACCAATACGGTCCTCAAAGTATTTGGGCAAAGTATGACCACCCCTGCTGTACTGAGTGCCCCTGTTTTCTCTCCCCCTTTTCTATGTCACCCCTTTTGAAAATCAAAAGTAGTCCTTTCTGCTTATGCCTCAGTGCCTAAGCTGTGCTGGATTTTTTGTGCTTTTGTGGCTGGTCATGTGTAATTTCAAGAAAAAAAGCTAGTTTCTATCAATCAAACAACAGCACTCATCATTAGTCTTCTGGGATGCATGCTGCAAACCCTTAGGACCAGCTTTTCAAAGAAGGAGAATATTGTTTCTGATGTGAAGTTGATGGATGTTTCATGTACTGTGTGTGACAATGACACAAGAATTTCCAAGAGCAGAGGATCCTCCCAAACCTGTCTTAGCTGCTTTATGTGATCCAAGCTTTAAAGAACAACTATGCCTCACTTCTTAATGGGTGCCAAGACTGAAAAATACGAAGAGATGCCCAGGAGAAAAAGTTGTTGTTAGAAAGTAATTATTTGTCATGTTATCTGTCCAATTCAGAAGGGAACTGCCAGACAGTAGGGGTCTGGCTATCTTGTGTCTCAGTAAAGCACTACACACAGCTACAGGAGAGTGGAAATTAGCAAGGAAGTAAAAAAGGATAATTAATCATTATTATCCTTTTCTATTTTTTAAGCACCAGCTAACTGTATGAAATGTCACTAAAATATGTTTGATCAGAAGAACGATTTCTAAAGTTCCTTTTAATGAATCCGCCTATCAAATGAAAATCAACGACAAAATCATACTTAAGCAAACATATAGCTGTCAACAAGTTTAACCTTATAGTTGCCTTAGTAGGTCAAGCTGATGATTTTTTATTTCACAAATGGAGATGGGAAACAAAGGGAGTTCAGCTGATTTTCCTAAGATCATCTGGGCAATCTATTACATAGATTCAATGTAGATATCAATGTCCCCCACTGCTGAGCTAATGTCAAAGCTGCTGACTCGTATGTGTTTGCCATGGGAATAGTATATAAAAAATTACAGCATTTGATGTATCGTAGTTGTAAGAACGCACAAAGGTAATTGCACACTTGATACTTAAGAGAGGAGGAATCATATGTATTAAAAACTAAAATAATGGAAGAAAGAGGCAGAGGAAGAGAGAGAGCAGACTGTAAGAAGTTTGCTACTTGTGACACTTTTGCAATGTGTGGTCATTCCCTGAGACCTGTATTTCTGCATATCGGCACAAATCCACTCTACAGCACTCTGGCAGGAGCAAAACTGTACCAGTTACAGCTGCTGAGGATGTGTTGACAAAGCTGAACTCTGGCAAAAATTAAGTAAGGGATAACAATCAAAAGAGCCAAATTCATCTACCTGTTTGTTTATTTAATATTTGCTTTCTTGCTTGTTTGTTTGCTAGGGGTGGCTGGAAGGCTGGACATTTGGAAAACCCACTTTATGCAGGGCGTAGAAAACCACTGGATCAGCCTATACAGAGAGGTTTCTTTCTCTCCACCCTTGAAGGTTTTCATCATTCACTTAGAAAATACCAGTGTATGACCTCATCCAGTGATGGCAACATTCCCACTATAGGGGACCTCCAGAATATCTCACAGCTTACATTTCTATGGTTTGTAATTCTTTAGCAGTTTCTTGGGATCTCAGCCTCAACCGGGAACTCCAGCCATTATGTTGGAACATCTAGGGTTGGAAAATTATTAAACTTAGCAACTTCAAAGGGTTTCGTGTAACTACGGTAGAAGTATGCAGCTTAGCTAGCTCCAAAATCTGATAGAGCTTACAACTCTACTTATATTCCATGAACACTAATAGACACTCTTGAAGCATAATTTAAGATGAGATCAATCATTTCATAGGAGAACCTCGTTCTCTTCTTTGACCATAAAGAAATCATAAGATGAACAGGTCAGACAGAGACCTCTACACTGGTGTAACCCACACTCGGTTAGAAGAAAAGGTACCTCCACTGAAACTGATGATTTTTTTTAGTCATTTGTATGTTTCCTTTTGGCAGAACAAATGCATTCGTTTCTAGTTTTGAGTAATTTATTTTTAATGTGCCTTCAAAATCTATTCTGATGTACACCACATTTAAATTTCAGTAGATATTTAGTATTTTGTAAATATATTGCTTCAACATCATCAATATGAAATGATTTCAATTAAAGCTGTAAATAATATTACTGCTTTTATTTCACATCAAGAGAAAAAAACATTACTTCAGCTGTCCTTAGCTCATGCTTTTCTCTACTGTAAAACTCGTGAGAGTTTATGACTTTTTCTTAAGCTGATTTTACTTTTGGACTTCGTCATTACGAGAGAGAGAGAGAGAGAGAGATACTGTATTGAATTTGTATTATTAAGACTCATATTATTATTATGATTCGTAAAATGAATCTTGTTATAGGAAAGATTCTTAATATTATCCATTTCAAAATTCAGATCAAGATAGTAACAAAGGTTTCCCATTCAACAAAATATAAATGTGTGAGTTTATGTTTATATGTAAACACAAGATGTCTGTCAACTTTGTCAACAACGACTTGTCAAGAATGTATCAACTTCATTAACTATCCAATTAAGATCTTTGGAATCACTAGGAAAACCTTATTTCTGAAATCAGATTTTTAACTCTCCTGAGTGTTTATGAGTCCATCATTAGAATTTCACACACTTCTCATTTTACAGGAAGGCAGACATAGAGAAAGGAGATCCAGAAATGTGGTTTACTATCTGTCCCCATTTGGCTGCAAAGAGAGTTAGAGCCAGACTTCAGGATTTGTTCGTAAGAGACTCATCACACCAGACTGATGAAATGCTGAAATGCCAATAAATGACACAATAAACTGATTAAGAACAGAAGGACTTAACAAGAGTAACCATCAATAGGAAAACACTGATGAGTGTGAGTAGGTGGACACTCCGAAGGTTCTCATTTTCACAAAGGATCTAGTGGACCTTAAACAGGTGGCTTTGGAGGCCGTGTATGAAGGTTCAGCTGACAGGTGAGAAAGAAACTCTCAACTTAAACCAGAGGCAATAGAGCTTTCTTTGAGCTCGTAAGGTCTCTGAGAAGTAGATGTCTAAAATTGAGAATGATCAAGAGGGTCAAGTTGAAGAACTGCTGTTCTACTAACCTTCAAACTGAAGGCTGTAGAAAGAGTATCAGGAGGTATCACTGATTTTCATAAATTACTATGGAAACATGAGAGAAAAGGAGGCACACAAGATTGTCCAAATCACACAGAAGTTGTATCTAATTGAATAGTTTTAGTGTAAGAAGATACAAAGTTTACGGATATAGATCATGCATATAAAAAAAAGAGGTGTTTCCAGAAAAACAGTGGGAATGGTTACAGTAAACAAGCATAACATGAGCCCTTTTCACAGGATTATAGAGGCACAAAAAGGAGAAAGGGTAGGAAAAAGAAGGCTGTTTCTCTGTATGTATGATAGCCTTAGGTTAATATACTGGTGCTAGTTTTCTTGATTACATTGGGCTTTGGATGAGGGCCTAATTCAAAATGCTTCTCTTTGGAAAGATTGCTGAAGAAACAAGCATCATTAGTTATGATACACTAGGTAAGGGAGATGGGGAATTTAGTCGATTGTTTCAGCTGTGTGGTTACCTAGAAATGTAGTATGTTATGGGGTTGCTCTTTCTGCTTTGATATATGGTGTTTGTCAGTGGTGCCTGCCACACTCAGATAGGCACCTCTTCTTGCTTTGCAAATTTAACTGTCTCAATAAGGACAATTAAATAAAGCCCCTGAGGTCCCATGTACCACCGTTTCCATTTCTTTCTCTCTGTTCTAGCCCAGGAAGCAAGCGAGGGTATCATATCTTCTCACCACCTCTCTATTTTATTGGGAGGGCTATGGCTGGGACCATGGAATGTGCTTTATTATATTTCCAAGGCTGAAATCCAAACCCCTCCAAGATTGTGGTCGTCTTATGGACTCATTAATTTGCTTAGGATACACAGAGTAAGCGAAAGGCTTTTGCTTTGGGGAGATTTCTGGAAAGCATTTGAACTGCTGTTCCACCAACTTCCAATAATTCAATCATTCCTATTTCTAAAGGGTGAATACACATCCTTAGAACTGTAGATTAAGAGGCACAGTATGAATGAAACTAAACAAATCAAAGCCTGTAATAAAAGGAGACAAAATCTAGTTTCTGGAAAGACTTTTCTAAAACAACCTTTCACAATTCCTACCCCTGAAATACCAAACAAAGCAATCAAAGATGCACCATGCAAGTTACTAGCTTCTGTGTGTTAATTGCTTGTTGCACCATGAAAGTCTTAAATGACTGCACTGAAAATTAAAAAAAAAAAAAAAAAAAAAAAAAAAAAAAAAAAAAAAGAAAAAAAAAGAAAATAATGCCCTGATTGGATGTAAGTCACCTGGGATGATCAGTATGGTAAATTTTTAACAAGAAGATGAAGCATTGAGTGATTTACTGCTAATCCCATCGCATGAGCTGGAGGAGGCTAAAGAACAAAGGTTTACGGTCCCTTTGGAGATTTGTTTCATCTGCACATCAGTCTACAATTAATGGCCATTTAACTGTTGTTCTCCTGCTGGACATTGGTGGATTGATTCAGTAAATAAAAGTGACAGAGCACTGTCCCATGGCAGTATAATAGAAACTGGCTGCACCTGTTATTTGTGAATCATTGCTTGCCAGGGCATTGACCTTTTCTAGTCTAGCTAAAACTAATAGGAGAAATTATGGGACTGATTACTTAAATTTCATTATAAGAACTTGTATGACAGAATCTCAGCTTCTTGAAATTCACTGCAAACCACAGTATCATGTCAACAGTACCAAGTCCTCCCTTTTTGCTAACTTGCTATTTACCTGGTAGTAATGACCAGTTGGTTAGTTTACAGTAAAGCAAAAAGCAATGATTACCTACTCTAAGGGCTTGTTGGGAGGAAAAGACTACTGTGTCTTGAGCAGTATGTAACATCAAAGTCTTCCCTTCTTTTCTCTTTCCTAGAAAATAAACTAGAAAGGGAGGATTATGCTGAGAGAAGGAAAAAAATCCACAACTACAAACCTAAACCAAAAAACTGGTGTAGCTTCTCCAAGCATCTGTGCTCTGCATCCCAATCCAGTTAGAAAACAGCTGCTATCAGATAACTGAGCATTTTCAAATATCTAATGACAGATTTGTCCTCTATTTCAGCTGCCAGAGATATGAGGGGAAGGGTGGGAATAGAGAGAGGAGGGGGAGGCAGGGTAGAGTGATTTCATTTCTTTATCCCTGTTGCTGTTACTGAAGTTAGTAGAAAATAACAGATAGTGCTCTGAGTATTACAGTGAACCTAATACTGTTGTTCACTCTGTTTCTTCTTTAGGCCTGCAGCTGCTCTCTTGAAACAAGCTGGCTACAAGGATGAACCCAAAGTCGGTCAGGAGTCCAAAGGAGCTGCATGTGCCAACAGGGAATTCAGCAGTGTTTGCACAGCATGTGCAGGACGAGGATCAGAACTGTAAGAACTGGGTAGAATTGTTTTCACAGTTGTATTTGTTAGCAGTGCCTAGGGATGCTTTTAGATTGAATCTCCAAGTTTATTCAATGATATCTTGATGAAAACAAAACGAGAAATCAGGAGGCCTTCTTTCTTTATTCAAATTTTAAAAGTGTGAAAGGAAGGAATAGTAACGAAGGAAAGACATCTTGGAAGGGGTCCCCTTAAATGCGCAAAATATACTTACCTTTGGGAAGAGTGTGGGGAACTAGAAGGTAGAGAATGGATTGAACCTAACCCTCAAAACACAGTTCTATGATTATTTTATAGCTCATTTCTATATTTGTTTTCACTCCACACAGTTGGAGTATTGCATCTGTCTTCAGAGCATCTTCTCCACCCCATCCTAGAGGGGAAGAGAAAAAAAACATGACCCACTTACACGGCAGGGTATCCAAAGGCACGGTGTGCTCTGCTGCCCTGCAGAGCTAAGCTGCAGGAGCAAGGCAAAGACAGAAAAGCATGCTTATTAAAGCTTCATTGATTAAGACTAACAAAATCGTGACCTCCTCAGTGCCAGCATTTGGCTGACTATGCTCACACTGTTCTCCAAAACAAGGAAAACACAGGTGCAGGTAGGCTGATACTGATACAGGAGGCCTGCTGAAATGGGCACAGAGCTGGGCTGGGGTGGGAACTGCAGCAGGAGTCTCTCAGCCCTCCTGAGCCTCCTGGCAGGAAGCAGTGAGAGAACTGAATAAATATGTGTCTGGACTCATTCACTGCACAGCTCAAGCCCTCTGCAGAAAGCCAGACGTGTAAGCGTGTGGTTAACAGTCCTAAAATTAACGTGCTGTGTTCAAACGGACTTTGAGCAATTTGCTTCCATTATGTCAGCATTTGATTCTCCGAAAACAGAGGAGGGAAGCAAAGGGGAGAAAAGAGGTAAAAATAAGGATGAAAGTAAAAGAGTAACAAAAGCCAAACAACAGAGTGTGTCAGGCGTCTTGAGAGCTCTCCCAGAGTCTGCTAGCCAGTTCATGTCAAACAGAGCCTGTGGTGTCACTGACTGGAAACCATCACAGTGAGGACTCACAGAGAGTCAAGAACAGCATGAATGATGCAAAAATAGTTACTGAGGAACGTGAGTAAACTGGGATTACCAGAAAAGAAAGGAGATGACAGGTTGCTACTCTTGTACTTTTGGAAATGCCATCAGTTTTTTTGGAGGGCTTGGTGACCTTAGCCTCCTTGTGGACTGGTCTACCATTGTTTGCATGCAGAGTAGGAAATGTTACTCTCTTCTTGTCTCTCTCTTTGGTTCTAGTGGACCAAATCTTACCAGGCATATAATTCCGGAAAGAAGGAAAATCTGGGAGGCATGAAGCAATAACTCACTACACCTCTCAAGCAAGAAAAGGTCCCCCTAATGCAATGCAGTGATTTACAAAGAGACATTGTAAAGGAGAATCTAAGTAAAGAGAAGATAGTGGGTAAAAAGAGAAAAGACAGGAAGGAAAAAACCCCTAAATTTAAAGTTATGCGGAAAGACAGCAGCAGTGCCAGGAATAAATCACAGGTCTTCTTATTCAGTTCCGGGAGCTTTCAGTAAATTAATATTTCCTAGAAAGACTTCTCCACTGTGAATTGGAGTAGATCCTCCTGTGATCAGAGCACCAAATTCTGGGTAGTGGCTGAAACTATGGAAAAAGCTGGGATTTGATATGTCAAAATTATGCTGGCAGTAAAGCAATTAACAATGACGCTGTCTTCTGAATCAGGCATTTTTTAGTAACTTTTTTACTTTCTACTTTCTGTGTTTTTTGGCAATTGCACATCTGCTCGAATACAGGACAACTTGAGTTCCACAGCAGGTTATTTAAAACCACATCTAAGAAGGAGGAAAATTATTCTGCATTCTTTGTTCATCAGCTGTTCCTATTACTTCTTCAAAAAACTTTTATTTCTCATGTTAGACACGGTGCCCCTTGGGTGAGTCAAGGCTGGCGATCTTTAATTAAATTAATCAAAGCCAGGGACAAAATCTGTGGGGAATATTGGGAAAGCCTCTAGGTTAATTAATCAGACACAGACAAGTAGTTTAGGCCCAAAACATAGTTGTTGTGCTTTCTTAAAAGATGAACTGATATGAACAGAAATATTTGCAGTTGCTGTTTTTAAAGGGCAGTAAAAAAAGGTACTGTTCAGCCCTTCAACTAATACAAGGTCACAGATTATTTTTTCTAGTAATGACAAAATACTTTTAAATTTAACCATAGTTTCTCTCCACATTGTTCCTCAACTCCAACTGAATTTCTCATTCTTGTTCTTTTTCCTTCTTCTGTGTGAAATTTACTGCTCACAAAAACAAGTTACTAATTACCCACAGATGAAACCAGGCAAAGTGGTAAAACTTGAATCTTCTTCTTTTACTCCTATGTAATGACAGAAATTCTACATTTCTGTCATTGTAAATAATTTGTTATGGGCACCAGGACCCAGATCAGATATAGACAAACCTTAATAGTCAGGTTCACAACAGGGACATTGGTGATGTCTCTTGACTATATGAAGGTGATATGGCCAGTAAAACCATATTGACTGTACACAAAAATTGTCAAGTGGGACGCGAACCAGAATTTCACTGAACCAATGAAGTGAATTGGTAGTAGCTCATTTTTTGATAGGTCATTGTGTTGTCTCTCCACAACATTGCGCTCCTTGCATCAATCACCCTTTCACTTCATAACTACCAACAAGGTCTAGGAGGCCATTTTTGTTCCAAATTAATATTTTAGAAGAATGCCCACAGGAATCTTGGGTGAAGTCCTAGTTTTCTTTTTGACATGACCATGTCCACGCCTTGGAAGAACCAGAAGAATGAGGTACCTCTGACAACATAGTTTAACACCAAGACACAGACGGTAGGTCCCCATATTTTCACAGGGTTCCCATTTTCTTTACACTAATTTTCTACTGTAATCTTTTCAGTCCTGTCTCCTCTATCTGATGTTTTGTACTTTGCATATGCCTCTTTCTTGCCCTTGATTGCTTTTTGCCCGCTCATATTCATTCAAATTAGCCTTTTTTACTTCCAGAATATTTATTGCTAGTTGTCATGAATAACCCTTGGGTATAAATTAATTTATATTTGAATACTTTCAATTTCCACTCTAATTCATATGTTTCAGTTAAGCCCCTGATGTCAAAAAGCCTCTCTAGGGAAGTGTGAATGGCTCAGGGGATAGGTAATAAGCTCCCTTGTCTTTTCCCTGCAGAGCTCTGGTTCAACTTGGCCTACAGAGAGTTAGTAATAGCTGACAGTCCTTATTCTTCGCTGGTTTTATAGACTGTTGAGTTACACAGGCTCCAGTGCCTTCATGTCCTCATTAAAACTAGGCAAAGAAAGAAAATGTTTTTCCTTCAAATGTATTTTGTCAAACATTGTTTAAAACAAGAGTTCATTCATATTATACTTACAATAGTTCCCCCTAGTATTTCTGAGAATATATAATTTTTTGGTTATTTTTTATATAGAATGCATATTTCTATCACACACACACATATATATAAAGCATTTTGGTTCATTTGTGTTTACTTGAGAAGTGGGAGGAGTTTTTGTTTATGAATCATGGTATATTGGTGAGAGGCAAACAAGCAAAACTGCAGAGGAACCAGGCTATCTGTTGTTCTTATTTTTAGTTTGTCACTAAACCAGATAGAAATTTCAGCTGAGGTCAGGATCCTCTTCTGCAAGGTGGGGTATGTGTGCATGCTAAGAGAGAAGACAGGTCCCAAAAGAGCTTATCGTCTGCATAATGAGTGGGAGCAAAATGTCTCCCTACAGCATTCCCTATACATATGATGGCTTCGGAGGAATGTGACAGGTAAGAATTGGATGCAAAGCATGCTAAATATCTATCTCATTCTGCCAGGTGGTGAAGGAACAGAACTCTTTTTACAGCTCACATCTATGAATCTAGGCAAATACACTGATCTTTCTTGTGCAAATAGGCATTTTAAAATGTTCTAAAATCCCTACGCCAATTTATTTCCTGCTATTTCATCCCTTTTCCCCACAGATGCAAAACCTCTGTGATTTGCTCAGTTTTACCTGCTATTTATATCACTGGGGTCAACCAATTAGGCGACAAGCAGGGGAAGGCAAAAAAAAAAAAAATAAAAAAAAAAAGGTGGCAGAGGTGACCAATCATATGGCATAAACACTGAATCAGGATTAGTGGACATTCATAGCCAGCAGGTTGCAAGAAATCCATAGGCTCAAAATTGTTCACACAAACTGCTCAATGAGCAAGTGCAGAGACACTAATCCATAAAGGTCACATTCTACCCTCGCAGATTCCTCAAGCAGAAAAAGAAAGGGAGGGGGGCTAAATTGGTTGCATAAATTATTTGCAATGAATATTCTGAGAAGCTCTAGTTGTGTTTGTTTGTCACTTCCTACCCTAATGTCAATTACTCAGGGCCAGATGTTAGCACACATTGATGACAACACTCCCTCCAGGTCCTGAGGCAGAAAGTAATGAGTGAAGGTGGCGGATCTATTCTAAAAGAGTCTTTAATAGACTAAAGTCCAGGTTTTCACATGGATTTAGGTATCTAAATCCCTTTGGAGACCTCAGCTGTGGGATTCAGTACACAATTCAGTGAAGGCATCAAGAAGCTCTGGCAGTAACTTGTTTTTCTCCAGTTTTGCTTCTGGCATTCTGTCTGTTCGACAGAGGAAGGCAGGGTCAAAGAGACCATGAAAATCTGAAATAAAATGAAAAAATATTGTTGGTCTGTATTGATGCCAGGAAAAGACCTGGTTCAGTGCCACCAGTAGTACCGAAAACTGCCTGTAGTTTTTGAAAATAGCTTATTTTCTAATGATTTGCCATTAAAAATTATTTTTAAAATTAGGCTTGCTTTATAGCTTCTTTAAAAAGAAAAAATACAGTAACTTTTCCTCTTAAATTTGGGCTTTTCCTGTCATTTTTCATGTATTGTTTTTACCTTTGAAGTGTAGAGTTTCTCATAAATAGGCTGGTTGGCTGAACCATTTCACAAACAGAGGCTCTGTGATCTTGGCTTAGTCGTACAGTGTATTATGTGAAACATATTACTATCAGGCATCATGGAGGAGATAGTCCAGTAAGGAAGCATGCGTTATATGGGGGATTGAGGGCATTTGGCACTCAAGTTCTGGTTTCCATAAGGCACCACAGCACTGTAACCAGATGCAGTTTACCATTGAACTGATTCCAAATGAAACATTCACATTTAATTTAACACACCAAAATTAAATATTTTGATCTGGGAATCTGGAATTATTTTGTTTTGACTGAAAATGTCAAAACAAAATATTACAACATTTCTGAGTTGATTTTTTCTTTTTCCAAAAAACTTGTCTTGTAGAGAAAAAAAAAAAAGATATTTTTACATTTTAGTCTGAGTATATTACCTGAAAACAATACAGAAACCTAGCAGTAGAAAAGATCTAAAAAGGTCATCTTATCTACTCTCTTGCCTAAGGAAGATTAGGTATTCTAATGTCATTCCCAACCAAAATATATCCAGTATGTTCTCCAAATCTTTGACAGAGATTTCCCATCTATTCACCACACTACTGCTATTTTACTATCCTCACAATTAGCTTTTTGTGCTGATTAACCTAAATCCTTCTGATGCAGCTTCACTTTTACTGCCATCACACCGCTCCTTTATTTTTACAGAAGTAACTTGTTTATTTAATGAAGATTTTGAAGTTTGGGGATTAAGACATACAAACTTAAATACAGTGTTTTCCTATGGACTGTGTGTTTATGCCCTTCACCATTATTCTGTTTTCTTTTCTTTAGGCTAAAAATCACTGATTCTTTCAACAGTTGTGGTAACTTTTTCTAGATTTTTGTTATTCTCGCTGCATTCCTTCATCTCTTTATTATTAGTCCTATTGGTCCTATAATTATCTTCCTGGGATATCTGTTGTTCTGAATCCTGTTCATTCTTAAAATGGTTTCCTACAAGATCCTCTCAACTAAATTTCAAAGTTCTTGTAGTCTGTCTTAAATTCATTCTTTCTTTTTTAGTTTTTGTTCTTCTTTCTCAAGAGTTATACACTCCTCCATTCCATGACTATTTTATCTCAACTTCACCAATTATTTCACGTTCCCAGACAGTTTCTCTTGGTTAGAAGGATTCCTGGAACTTTCTTTCTGATTTTACTGCCATTTCTTTACAACAACAACAAAAACAAATAAATAAATTTATTTACATTTATTTACATTTATTGCAAAATATGTTTCAATATGTAAACCAAACATAATATTAAGGATGAAGCACACTTCTGTCCTCATTCGGCACCATATTTAAGCTTAAATAATTTGCAGTCCACTTGGCTTCAGCTAGACTATTCATCTTCTTAAATCACATGATTAAGAACCATGTTAAGTGTTTGATAATATGGTCAATTCAATATACATGGGCATCATGGCTTGCTATAGGATCAAGTCAGATGCATACAACTTTGCATCATAAATTCAGTGGTTTTGTCAGAAATGGTTTTCTATCTCGTGCAACCCAGACTACGTTTTGCTGTTGTTAGAGTAGTGCAATATGTTGTTACTGTGAGGTTCTACTTGTAGTGGCTTGCAAAAGAAAAATCAACTCAATATACATATATATTTCTAATACTCTTCTGAGTCAGAAATGTCAGAAACTTGGATCCAATTTCTTATTTTGACATTATGCAATTCCCATTCATTCTTTAAAATTTATAGATCACCCCCAGCCACCCTTTCCTCTGTTCTTTCTTAGAATCAAAGGCAATCCCTTAAAAAAACCCCAGGGATAAAATCTGCATTGCTGAATACTGCCTAAAATCATCTATGTATCATTGAATTATTTAGGGCCAGAAATATGGCAACACATGGAACCAGAGGATACTACTGCCTCCAAGATTTTCTAATTCTAACTCTCAAAATAAGGGCACTGACAAGTATTTTTAACACATTTCTACTGATATTGCATAAATCCAGAAGCATTTATATGCTAATCAAATCAAAATAGACGTGATTAGTGAGTGGAGAGTGTCAAGATGGCTGTCCTTTTGCCATCAACCCGTGATAACAGCACTGACGCTGCATTAAAGCCCTGAATATTGTATAAGCCAAGAAAGGTTATAGGACATGACAGACTTAGATAATAGTAAACCCTGAGAAATCATACCCTGCCTATTACATATTTATTATGCATTACAAATTGTAAATATTTAAAAAAAATAAAAAATAAATAAATAAAAAAAAAACAAACCAAAGATACAGTGTGGGTAAATTCTTAATGCTTAATGAAATTATTCATGATATACAAAAAGCAGCCTAACTCAACAAATAAGATGAAGGTTAATGCATGCGGATGAATATAAAAGAGAACCCAGCCCTGACGACTAATATGCTGTGTCCTTCCCCTGGTTGATCCCAGAGTAAAATTAATGCAACCTTATTTTCCTGGTTAAGAGCTATCCCTAGAGCTTAGGTGCAGAAGACCAGATAGGATGCAAAGAGCAAAATCCAGACACTTTCTTTCTTTCAATTTCTCAGAAACTTTCACAGCTGAGTAGTTATGGTGATACATAGTTATATACATACATTAAAAAAAAAAAAAAAAGTTATGTATTTCTTCCCCCAATCTACATATTTAATTCATAGGTTTCTTCAGCAGTTTGCTTTATCCATTTTCTAACGTAAAAGGTCAATCACAGGTTGAAGAGGTCTGTGATATGTAATGATAGCTGAAAATAATAGGAAATTCAAGAAATGGTAAACAAAAGGAGGAGGCATAATAGGCCCATAGGGGATTTCTTTCTTTTTCAAGAATTTCTGATGTTCTTACTTATAATGATCACAGATCACAGTGCATCATGTCTATAGTTTTCGTTCATTTGTAGCTGCAACAGTCTGCTGGCTGTAGACCGAAAATGAGTTGGGAGCCATTTGTGGTTATTAGAGATTCTCCAGCACTTTTTTCAGTCTATGCATGTCAGTCTGTGTCCTGGCCAGATAGTAAATGACATATTTACCTTCTGTCCTTTCCGAAATGATTTCAGCCATTTGCCTGGGCATTTTACGCATTCCCATTCCCTTAGGTAAGTGATGGAGTAGTGCAGCTAAGCATGCTAACTCCCAAAACTCAGGACAAAGAGCTACCTTCCTACTGCAGAACGGGAGAAGGGAATACTGCAACTTCCTCCTCAGTCTTACAAACTTGAAAGAAAAGGCACTGTGCTGGGAATTACAGCTCTCCACTGTTAATCTCCCCCACTTAATGACTCCTTGCAGCAACTTTAGTCCTCAGCAATGCTTCACAAAGGCTGTTTAGTTCTGCCTCATCACACCTCTGTTTCCTAAATCCCATTATTTGCAACTAGAATCCCGGAGTATAAAGAGAGGGGTTTGATCTATGAACTCCCCTATCTCTTGAGACAGGCTATTTGGAGTCAACCATTGCTCACTTACAGCATGGTCTGCAGGGAAGCCTTCCTCCTGCCCTGGGTTCACAGCTAGCATTCCAGGGCTGCACATCTGAACTTCTATGCTATGAAGCTGATATTAGTCCCATCCCATTTCTGGTGCTTAACTGAAGTACCTCCAGAAGGCTTTCCACCTTAAAGCCCCTTTTCAAGCCACTCAGTGATAAAGATGTTTCCAGAAGGCAATTATTCTCCAGAATTGTTGTCTCTCTCCCTTCACCAAAGGAAGGCAAAAACTACCAGTCCTTAACTGAGATGTCTCAGCCCAGTCCCCAAAACTACATAACGAATAACAGATGAATCAGAGCAATTTGAGCATCAGGAGCATTGCTTGCAACCCTTGCATTATGCAACAGTTGTGGAAAGATGAAGCTACGGAGGTTGATTTGTGACCTGCATTTTTTCACATGTGATGGGGCTCTGGAAGGGAGTGTTTGAATCTTCACAATGTGTAATCCATGGGTCTGGTGGTCTATTCTGCAGGCTTAGCATTGTAATATAAATGAAAGGGTTGTTCTCGCTTTTGTTTCCTGAAATCTTCTTCAATAGTGTTCTAATAAACAAAGAGAAATGACAGATTTTCTAGTGTATCTGGAAAATTGAGAAATCTGATGTCTGGCGTATCCATGAAGGACTGAATGCTACAAGTGAGGATAACTCACAGGATATGTTTTCTCTGCGTAACACTTAATGAATACTTTAGCTTATGGCCTCTGCTGATCCCACCTAACCAAATCAAGAGGAGAGACCTAACCTGGGTAAATTGTGTCCTAAACTCAGGAGACCGCAGAACAAATCAGAACAAGAATAGCAACGAGACAACAAAATTAAGCTGATCTTTTTATTCTTTATTTTGTTTTCTGTTTTTGTTGGAATACCCACTGGCAACAGTGAAAGTTTTCTTCCTCCTCCTTGAGGAGTCTTCTCTCCCCCAGGACAGAAGACTACTACAGTACCATCTATGCCTCAAGAAATATACTGGGACTTCTCAGCTCAGACCTGTAATAAAAGCCTCCTAGGGAGCTCATTGATGCCTTCCTGCTCTTTGGTCACAAGTGGTACCATTTTGATAACTTCCTTACAGATGAGAAATTGCGTAGGGGATTTAGAAGCATAAAATATATCATCACTGATCAGAGCAGGGGAAAAAAAAAAAAAAAAAGAAGTCTTATTTATTATATCTGTTCTCTCCTCTCAAATCAGAAACTTCGTCTGATTTAATTAAGTTGTAAAGGTTTTCCTTGTAAATAATCACTTTATCATAATTTCCTGAACCTATCTAACGGGAGCTGGATGTAAATCAGAGCATTTATCATACTTCCTACTGTCAGTGTCATCACATCTTGAACCTCTGGATCTTTCTGAGTAATTGGTACATCCTCGCCTTCCCTCCCTCCGTCCCTCTCCTTCTTTCCTCCAGTCCTTTCCCACTGCCTCAGGTTGGGGAAAGCAGTGCAGACACTGAAAAACAGTCTTGGCAATGGAATGTCATTAAAACTAAAAAATACTGATGGAAGGAATGAACAGAAATAAACAGCGGGTAATTTAGGAACTAAAAACAGTGACATAAGGTGCAGAATATGGAAAAAATTGGAATATGGAAAAAAAAATATGATGATGCCTTGTTGACAGATTGTTGTCATTCAATTCTCAAGGGCTTTGTCACAGCCTTCCAGTAGGGATGCAGTTTTGAACATCTGGCCAGCAACTGGTGCAGAACCTCTGGGCTGTGCTACTGCAGAGAGGGAGCAGAAGGCTCAGGGTGGGAGGCAGGGACCCCTGCTCTGCTTTCAGCCTCCACCATCATGTATTTTCTTCCTGTGATTCCTTTAGAGTAGAGTGGCTATTGGGACAGGCTAACCCTCTCAGAGAAAAATTGAATTACATTAAACCAGCCTTAAAAATTTCCTGCCAGTGTTTTGGCATTCAGAGGTGGTTTGGGCTTCTTTTCACCATTGCACTTGAAGATTACATGCAAACCTCAAAGAAGGAAATGGGGACTTGGATGGACATGCCTGCAGGAGGATTATACCTCACCAGGATATGTCTGCAGGAGGGTCTTACTTCACCACTTTGTGGCTTAAGCCACCCTGTCACTATGCAACTTAAAATACAGTTCCTTTCTGTCTATAAGTGGCTCTTCACAGGGATAGCAAGGCTTATCCGGAGCAGGAGTGGGCCACTAAATCAACTTAACAGAAAAAAAGCCAACAACTGTGAGGCCAAGTCTGTTTTCAACTGCAGAAAAGGAAATTGCAGTGAATCACTGTCGCTGACCTGGATATGAGAAGTGATATGATCCTTTGACTTACCATTTCAGAAATGACTAATTATTGAGCTAACCAAACCCTGAGATTTTGTGATGCAAAAATCTCAGTGGCTTTCATTTTTTTAGTTTTTCTTTCTTATGGAAAATGAGGTTTTCTGGATATTTTGTGATACATGTCACTGGACAAAAGGCCTCAGTTTAGAATAGCAAACAGTTTGGGGTGTGGAAAACACCTCTATAGAATCAGAGAGATTAATATGGATATTCCTCTTGAATGTCTAAGTCATTAGGTACCACAAAAGTCCAGGGGGATTTCTGGTTTCTCACAATTACTGCAGGATCAATTTGGTATGAAACGTTTTCAGAATTCTTTCTGGCTAGAAATCTCATCTTGGATTCAAGACACTTTCCACACAAACAATTAATTAAAACTTTTATTTGTGTTCTTTCAGGTGTGCGTGTATCATGTGCGTGTATGCGTGCTCACACAAGCATTTTTTTATATGAAAAGATTTATATTTTTGAAGGCAAGTTTGCAATAGGTTTGGAGGTTACCTTACTCGTGTGTATTAGTAGTAAAACTCTCTTTCTCAAGAGTGATGTTGTTGTTGCTTTCCATAGGCAAAATAATTCTCTTTCTAATATAATATAGAACAAAAATGCACTGGTGTTTGATTTCTAGATGTCAATACATTTCACAAGGGAGGCTAACATCTTCGTAGAAAAAGACTATGAAGTAGAGAGAGAAAGTATAAATCTGTCTGATACACCACACTGCTTCTTGAAACTTTACCATTATTATTACTTTTATAGCCACAAAATTTACATCTGTACTAAACGGGAATGATGATTTAACTGTGCTATTATTGTTAAGGGGCAAAAAAGTGCATGTTTAAAACACTGAGTCCTTCTGAAGAAATCTGGGAGTGCAGCTCTCAGGCTTCCTGTGTGGCTTTCTACTCCAGCCAGTGCTTCAGCTCTCATTTCCTGGCAGAGGAGGTTGCCCTGTCTTCATAAACTGGGACCTGTAAAATTGCAGTGGCTGTTTTCAATCAAAAGATATTGAGATGGGTGCTGGAATTGCTAGGTGAATTTTATGGTTTTTGTTCAAGAGAAGGAATATGAGATTAGACTATAATTGTTCCTTCCAGCCCTGCAAACCCATAAATATTTCTATTGAATTAATAATGGTGATGGGCTGATTTCTGCTGATCTTACCTCTGCTGGTTTTACGTTCTTAACTGAATAATGTGAGCAGATCCAGGCTCAATAGCTTAACATTATGACAGTAATCACTAAACTATATAAATGTCTGTCGTGGGTTTTAAAACTGTTGCATCAGGTAATTATTAGTTGCCTTGATCTTAACAGCTATGGGAAAATGTTTAATTGCATTACATTACATTTTATTTATTTAAACAGTGCCTTTGTTTGATCCAAAGCACCAGGGAAGGATGAGAGAACATTATAAATTAATACTATCTGACAGGCCAGAAGTGTGGTCTGATCTATTCTGTAGCACATCCATCTAAAGGGAACCAAAAAAAAGTAGTTAGAAATATGACACAACCCAGTACTACAGGTAGAAAATATTGTGAGACTTATTATTAAATCTATTAGATGATAGATTGCTTTGGAAACAACCGTATGAAATGATGGATGGGTGGATTAATTTATCTACTCATCCACCAGTCTTTGACAGTTGACAGTATCTAAGTCCTAAATTCATAGTGGGTATGAGGTGGTACTTTGCTGAGAGTGCAATTGCTGTTAGTTAGATCTTTTTCGTGAAAGTAGGATTTTCCGTTACAAGTAAAGTACCTAAATCCCACCTTCAGAAAGGTTCAGACAATCAAGTCCCTTTGGAAATCTGAGTCAAAGTATCTAGCCTGGTAATTTGCTGAACAACGAAAATGTTTGTTTTTCTTTTTTCGTGGACTCCTTCAAAGATTAGCTTTTTGGTTTAAGGAAAATCAGAAGTAATAATGCCAGCAGGGACTCAACTATCAGTCAGAAGACTTGATCTTCCTGGATATCTACCAACCTTTTGTGTGAAACTAATCAAGCAACTTCACTAGTGTTTACTAACATTTCTTCTCTTACCTTTTATGTCTCCCACTGAGTTTAGGATAATTGAGTTTTTATATACAGCTTTTTTAACAGCATGGGATTCTGACTGTGATCAGAAGACTTGTTTATGATTAATTTAGCCCCAAACTAAACTTCAAGAAAAGTAACTTTAAGATATTGTGGACATCAACACCTAAGCATAATAAAAATTTATGTATATTCAGTGCTTCCAAAAACTGAAATCTACAATCATAAGACCTTTACAAGTCTGTCTTCTCTGATGACCATTATGGTCAGTGTGAAATTGTCCCTGATAATCACTGTTTGTCTTTAAAAATTATGTCTAACTAGGACTTACGGAAACTTAATAAAAAATAATTGCAACAATCTTCCCAGAATTTCTTTAGGTATTATCTATTCCTTTTGTTTTAGGAAATTTTGCTTGACTAGGCTGATCACACAAGGGAAAAAATCTTTTTCAACCTCCTTTTTTTTCTTTTAATCTTATTTTTTAAAATCTCACTTCAGTTATCACTCAGTTGTTCTCTTTTAATTAGAAGGAATGAATCCAGGTCTTAAAGTTTACTTTGACAATGCAGAAAAAGGGTAAAAGAAAGAACAAGACCTCTAGTTCTCAGGCAATACCCAATTCTCAGTTGGTCTTATGATCCATTTCAGAATCAGAAATCTTATTTTCACTTTCCCCTAATACAACTCAGTCAATTCTGCATTGATTTATTATGCTTCTGTGCTGTAAATCTTATTAGCTGTGTGTGCATGTTTCTTTTACAAATACAACAGTGCCAGAACTTTGTCCTCATCATAGTCAGACACTGTGTGAGTTTAATGGAAAAAGATAGCATGAAAAGGAAGCATGTTGAACAGAAAGAAGTGGAACTAAAAAGTACTAAATGTTCTAAGAATAAAGGTTTAAACCGAAATGTGGTTGCACCTATTTCAAAGGTGTTTCTACTCATGTTATTTTTTATCTAAAAAAAAAAAAAANCTTTGGGAGCTTCAGTAAAGAGGTGTCATGGACTCGTTCCTTTATTTATTTATGTTCCTGATTAACTTCGAATTGATGTGGATCAGCTAAACTTTCACGTTTTGCCTGATCTGCAGCATATTTGAGGTCTGCTTGCTACGATGGGACAAAGTCACAAAGAAGTAGTAGAGTGACAAAGAGGACTGACACAAACCGTACAAAAACTAGGCATGTAAACATCTTTCACATATTTATGAATTCCTATCCAGTTTTACCTCAGGGCAGATGCAGCTGTAAATATTAAGTAAAAAACCCAAATCTTTCCCAAGGTACTTCCAGGAGTAAAACCTTTGCAAATAAAACCTGTGTTGTATCACTTGCCTATTCCTAGCTTATTTGCACACTGTACATACCAAAGAGCAGCACTGAAAAAATAAGAGTTGATTTTCCTTATAGCTTGCACAGAGGAAATGGAATATCCTGAATGCTCTTAGAAGACAATCATCTGCCTTAGACCAATTCTAGCTGAGGACCAGAATCTGAGCCTTTTTCTCCCAGCCTAGTGTCTGTCATTTTCCTTTGCACTTTGACAACAGAAGACTCACAGTTCTCTCTTGCACATTTATTCTGAGAGAGAAATGGTCTATTACTTGATTATTTAGAGATTTAGAAAGGTTTTTTGAATCAGGTGAGACTTAGAGACCCATTCAGCCATAGCTTGCATTGTTCCTGGGAAGCAGCAGGGCTGTGCTATTTGAAAAGATACCAAGTTTACCAGTTTCCTGGCTGTAGAACGGCGTTTTCTTGCTTGATGTGTTAAGGTTGACATCGCCAGCAAACACCTGCCAGGCCCTACCTACAAAGATGTTTTAGGTCCATTGTGAATTGTCATCCTCTTGTATGGATCATTCCTAGAGGAACCCTTGATCTCCATTCTCCAAGGTCCAAGAGATGTCGTTTATAGTCTTTGACCATATGACAGTTTTGTCACGGAGTTTGTAAGGAAGATTCATTCGACTTACCCTAAATGACACCTCAAACTGTCTGGGTTAGATCTCCAATCCTGTTTCAGAAACTTTCTCTCACCTTTAATCAACCATTTAGTTTCCTGTTTCCCAATTCTGAAAAATGTTTTATAACACCTCTCAACATCAAAAGGGTTTTGTCCACATAACCATTAGAAATTGCACAATGCTAGGTCAAGGAAACCATAGAAACACCAAAACCAAATTTAACTCAGAGGTGCTTCAATGGAAAGCATCCTAAAATCACAAGGTCTTACTTTTATAACTTTTCTTTCTTTCTCTGATGCATCAGTATTGGCCTCTGTCACAAGCTATTGGTACAACACAGGAGTGGATGGACCATTGGTCAGTATTGTTATGCCAGTTCTTAATTGTTTAATGTTCTGGTACAGATTTTTGCAACAGCATTGATGCTTAATCTAATTTTTGGAAGGAGAAGATGTCAGGCTGCCTTTTCCATTAGCTTACACAGTCTATTTAGTTATCCTAGGCTGTTTGGAAGCTTGATGGGGTTTAATTGAAAATGTCAGAAGGGAACGTTTTAATTTGACTGCATTTGATATTGTGGCTAATGCATTCAGCAATTCATTGCTATTCAAAGCACTCTTCACATTTCACAACTGGCATTGCTATTATTTTAAAAGGTGAGATCTTTCATTGTTAATCAACATGGGGTACTTAGAGTAGTTTATACTGTGTGGGTTTTTTTTTATATTTATATGGTATACCTTTACAAGGACAACAACAAATATGTATTTTATGGTCTAACAAAGTCCCCTCTCAATCTTCGAGTTGCAAAAGATCACAAAATACCTCTGTTCTCTAAATCAGCTTAATTTTGATTTGTTGGGCCAGAAAGAGGGGGGAGGGGGAGGGGGAAGAAAAAGAAAAAAGAAAAAAAAAGAGGAGTATATAGTAGGAACAGCAAATATTACTTTTTATCAGAGCATTCACATAGGATATGAGAAGGTAAAGGTCAAGTTCCTGTTTCCAGTTCTTATTTAACCACTTATATAAAATGTGTTCTGAAAGACTGAAAGAACTGCAACACAAATTCTGTGATTCCTATAAGTTTAGAGAGTGGTCCTGAAATACAGGTTCATGGTCCAAATATGTTTATTCAAAAAGGATTCCCAACTTCAATTGAACATCAGGGGTGCCAGCTGACAGGTCTAACAGGGCACAATGAGCCTACTTAAAAGCTTATACTTGTGGGACTTGATCCAGGAGACATAACTTAAAAATACATATTTGGACAAGTCTAGGGCAAGATTTTTCTCCAGTTCACGTTTTTTCATGTTTTAAATTTTAATTTATTGCTGCTGGATTAAGAGTCTGGAGAGCTGCTGACAACCAGCTATTTTCTAACCCCTCCTGTGGTAGGGCAATCAGCTTCTTTATACATACCTCTGTCAAATAGACAACACTGAATCAAGTCAGGGTCATTTTGTTTCCCTGGGAAGTATTCCACCCCAGACAATTTTGCCTAACCTTATATTTCAGAAAAATGTCATTTTCTGAGAATACTGAAGAGGATTGTTTATGAATTGCTACAACTAGTAGCTAGGGATTTCCAGATATAGGTCTATCTAACTAGTTGTGAATAGCTTGAACCATGTAAGACTTTTACTAGAAAAGACACATAATGACATGGACATTAGGAAAATTTGAGATTCACTGGAAGCAGAAATATTTCAGAGCCTCAGGCTTTTGTTGATTCACCTCTGAGTGTTTTAATAGTGAGCTGAAGTGTACACTAATGTAAAGTCAGTCTCATTTAACAACATCTGCAACGTATCTTAACTAGCAAGTTAAAATAAAAAAAATAAAAACAAAACAAAAAGAAAAAGAAAAAAACACAGTGATTGATCTTTTGAAAAGTTTGACCTCTTTTCTTATCTCATAGCAGTGTTTGGCTTAATGGTAAAATACAAAGTCTGCATGATAAAGGTGTGACTACTGTATAATGTAGTTTCCTTGAACAACAACTTGCTATGTACATGAAATACTAAAAATTTAATAAAACAGGAGAGACTCATAAGACTTCCATTCAGTAGCTGGTCAAGCTTCCTCTGTCTTCTATGGGCAGAGGACATATACCTATTTTCTTGGTATTTCAGTTACTGAAGGTCCTGTATTTCCTTTTTCTCTACACTAATGTACTGTTGGGTGCAATTGCATCCTTTCTCACATGTTTTTGGTTAGTGTTAAATTGTTCGTAAGTCCTGAAGTCAAAAAAAGATTTACAAAATATTCCCAGTAATTGCAATTGACAAAGAATGGAAATTTGCTTCTCAATCCCTAACAAATACATACATATCTTCTATAGATATTGTCAAAATCACTTTTTCCTTCATGGTACAAGTCCAAGTATTCCACACATTTTGGCACAGTTATGTCAGCAAAGAACAGAGGTCCCAAACATCACTTTTATGATGTTCATTTCAATAACTTTATCTGCAGGGAAAAGTGTTTGAGATTTGTGTCTGTATTCATGCTGTGATTCTCCTAAACCTTGGAAGAGAGAAGGTGAAGATATAGAAAATACATGGGGTTTTTTTAGATAATATTTTTAAAGAGAGGGAAAAAAAAAAAAAAAGAAAAAAAAAAAAAGAAAAATGATTATTCAAATTTATGCAACTAATTGGTATGTTTCAAAATAATTATTATTGTTTCACATTTTCATCAGATTTAAAGGTAAATCCAGCATGCAATATAAGTTTATTTCATCCATATTGTTACTTATGGAAGTGACAGTAAGGGAGTTTAAATGAAATAATAGAATATTTTAGAAAGCATATTTATAACTAACACACTTAAAAACATTATTTTTCTTATCCTTCTAAGAACAAAAATACTTGCAAAATCTATGCAAACACATAAAATGTTTCTGTTGGTCTAACTGTATTAATCAGCAAAACAAAACAAAAATAAACCATGTAACCAGATAAAATCCATACAATTCTCGCTGAAAATTAAATATTTTTCTTTATTAGATTTTGCAGTATAAACTGATTTTCATTGATGGATATGTGTTACAATGTGAAAATATCAAGTTAATTTTTATACAGTCTTTCCACTGCTTGAGATCGCCCTGTGTCTTTTCAGGTTGTTTTATCTGACAGGAACTACAGGTTGAGTTTGTCAACATCCCTTTCACTTCTAAACTAGCATGATTCAACCAACAAGTCTTCAGCAACTAAATCACGACTTCCCCTAGTCAGTAGGCAGCTCAGACTACCATAGATTACTGTTGATCTGACCCAAAACCTTATGTTTAATTTAAATCAGGGCTCTCCACTTCCTTGAGCATCAATAGAGATTATACTGCAGCAGTTGGCTCAGGAGCTGGGTAGCAGATCAATCAGCCTTATAATGGTATATTGAGGTGAGAAAATAATGCAAAGGACAGAGGGAAACATTCTGTTGTTTGGAGGCTGCTACTTGAACAATTGTCCTTCACATTTTCCATTTAAGAAATTGAAAAGAAAAAAAAAAATTCCCCGGTGAGAGAAAAAAAAAAAAAAGATCTCGCAGGGTTCAGTTCACAAAAGATTAATTCTACTGTAACCCAGAGGAACCGGTACTTTTGTTCACATTCTAAAGGGTCCGAAGACCAGTTTGTCGATTTGTTATCATGACCAAGATAGTCATCACCACACTTCCTTTAGTATTCACTTGCAGGATATTTAGTGCCAGGGAGGAACCATGAGTACCCTTCAGAAAGGTTTTGTGTCACCAGTGGCATTACCAGCCAAGCTCAGAGCAGAAAACTGGATACATGTGCACATGAGAATAATACCACTAACAAGATACTACAAAGCATTTCAAATTCATAGTCAGAATTAATTTTCTGCTATTCTGCTAACAATCTAAGGTCCTTGGAGTGACTGTGTCTAGCACCCTTCATTGTCACTAGGAAGGTGTGTATTTGTGCACATGTGTTGGGGAGCAAAGGAGATGCAAGCATAATCAGAGGAGCACGGGGACTCACCAAAGTTTGGAATGATTAGACAAATCCTGGATTTAACATTTTCATCCTCTCCTGTATACATTTCAGAGATTGGTTCCAGTATCAGACAGAGCAGCATCACATTTATCTCAATCCCCCATGCTATATGCCATTGCCAACATTATCTCTACATCCTTTGATAATTCGTCATCTACTGTCCCTGGTAAATCTGATCCCTGATTTTAGGTAAACCTCTGTTCCCTTCACTTGTAAATACAAGCCTCAGCCTGAGAAGAAATCTCCAGTTCATGTGTCTCTAATTCATGGCTAGCATTATGAAGATTATAATGATTTTTCTTTTATCTCTGCTCAGCTAATACACTAGTGTTTGGGGAGAAAACAGAATATTTCAGTTGAGATCCTCTATGTTGTTTGACACTCTGTGGTTGCTTCTATTTTTCACTCAGCTTCAGATTCGTGGGGAGAACTAAACCCAGTGCAGCCTTTGATCTTTTTGACTGGTTTCCTCAGTGGATGAAGCAGCCTTATAAAAAGGGCACAAGCCCTTTTTAGATGATAACATGCTGTACATTTTCTATCTCATTCAGCACCAGGGTGTTTGCAAAAAGCTCACCGTCAGTATTCCAGCCTGTTTTTATGTGGGTCTCTATTATCTACAAAAAACACTTCCTGATCTGCTTTCTCAGAAGGTCCATATTAATTTGCTGTGATCATTTCATTTTCTATGCTTTCATTCACCTCGTATTAGTTTCTGCTGAGGCAGGCAAACTGCATATGCTATTTTTCTCTGCAAGCAAAATAGGTCTTTTTTGTCCCTTACTGTGACACATGTTCTTTTATTATTATTTTTTTTTTCTTTTTAGTTGTACTTTTAAATTGTATGCCTTGGTATTTTAATATTCTTATTTGATTCTTTAGTTTAAGAAAGTCTTGGTTACCCATGCAGATTGCCTGGCGCAAAAAGTCTTTCCACTCCTTCTAAGTATTAAGTTTTTTACTTTCCTTTGGTTTAGGCAATGCAGTTTCATGCTACCCCCATGAATTTCTGAGGAAAATATACATTAGAAGAGGTATTTCTGCTCTGCCAGATCCATTCTTCATTTTAAGACACCATGGTTTTTCACATCCTATTTCTGCTTGTGACACCTTCTGGTAACTCCCTCCCCGGAAATTTATTTGAGAAATTCATTGAAAAATTCAGGCTTCAGTAGCTCAAGGAAACAAAAATTAAACAGGCAATTGTTCTACTTTGCATAACAAGTCAGCGGACATACATTATGATGATGTAACATTTTTGTCTTGGCATTTCATTGGATGAACAGCATATTCAGATATGACTATTGCTCTAAATTAAGTCTTATACATTGCTTACCAAGATTATATTTATGTCAATGTTGTCTGTGTTTTTTTTTTCCCCAGGACAATCAGAAAGAATACCCTACAGCCATATTTATACTCTAAAACATGGGTACACTGATAGTATTGCTGAAGTTTATCTACTAGTTGATTTCCCTGGTCACCGATAAAATAAACTGAAATCTTCTTGAACACTTTGTTATCCTCTCTATAGGTCCATAGGAAACTGTTTCTCCATTCTGTCAAAAATATCCCAGTTTAACCTGAAATCACACAGAGTTCTTAAAAAACTAGATAGAAACTGAAATTATGAGTTAAAAAAAGTCCTCTTTCCTCAAAATTAATTTAAATATTTAGTTTTGATTACTAAATTATTTGTGGTAGGGTAATCTTGCACTGAAACTCGTTAAAATACTTTTTGAAATCCTATTTACTTCAGACACCTCAAAGAAAAACATTTCAGTAAATCCACAACTTTTTCTTTTGCCACCACAAAAATCAATGAATTCAGCCCTTTCCTGTGAAAGGTTTCAGTTTCGATGGATCACCTTTTTCTGATGAAAAAGTGTTTTGCTGAAAAATCCTCACCCTGCTCTGTTTACTGTAGTGGCTTAGTTCTGGATGAATGCTTCTAGCAATCAGGATGGCAGAGGAGAATATAATCTGCAGGGCTATTGACTACTTGTTGAAGGCCAAAGAGAAGTTAACAATAAAACCTGCTGCAATGTACATTTAAGCTAGTTCGAGCAGAGAGAGGCTTATCACAGGTCTCAAGTGGATGGAGGCTTCTCTTTAGCTCACATGATAAATCTGCTGCATACCCTTTTTTCGAAAGTGCTGCATGTATCTAGGGCACAGAAGATCCATCCTATTTCATGCAAGTTGCTTATTCTCATCATCCATATAAGCCCATTGGAACTGAGGGTGTGAGAGCCGCTGTTCCAGACGTGAGTGTACCCGTGGACAGTCCAGCCCACCTCACACTGAATTCAGCAGAATAACTCCTTTCCTTAAGATTTTATAGTAGATGCAGAACCAAAATCTAACTGTGCAGTACAGGCTCATAAAAGTTTTGTGTCCTTCATTTTTTTTCCTTTTATCACAGTTGTCTGGCAATGTAAGATTAATTAATTACATTTATTTTTAAAAGCTAACAAGTTAAAAACCAAACATAACTACTCTGAGGGAGGTAAAACCAATAGAATTCGTTCAGGCATTTGAACTGAACCTTTGGCAGGGGAGAAGAAGGATATTTCATGCTTTCTTAAAAAACATACCAAAACAAAAGAGTCCTGAGATGTACAAGAAACCTCAAACTGCCATAACTAGATTGAGCACTTTCTAACTGGTCATTGTAGCATCAGACTCAGACTGTGCAAAACTTCCATTAAGTGCTCACTGAGCACTGTCACTTGATCCCACCCATTAAAGCCCATTTTAGGAAAATGAAGATAGTTCATCATAAAAAGAAGGAAGAATGAAAAAAGGAGAAAGTCAGTTGTAGTTCTTATTTGTCATTACAGTTTCTGAATCCACTAAGCATCTTTCTACCAAGCTCATTTTAAGGTAATTTTTGCTCAAAAACCCTCATAGAAAAATATAATTGAGAGAAAAGGTGGGAAAGAAAAATAGAGCAATTACATGGTTCAGCTAAGATTACTAGAATAGCCAAAAATAGAAACGAAGACTACAGAGCATCCCTTTTAACTAGGAGGCAGGCAATTGCACTAATGTGAGTTATTGTGCATATCCTTTGTAAAGAAAGTACGTCTGATACGTAAAATCATTTGCTTCTTTTGTTTCATCATTCCTGTCTGAGGAAAGTTCTACTGAGGGCATCTGCCCATGATTCACCGTATTCTTAGCTGGCCATCATTTACCTCTGAAAGAAACTGGAATTAAAGTCTGGATGCTATAGAGAGTATTATCAGCCGCCAAGGTGGCAACGGATCTTCCCAATCTAAGAAATGGAAAACAAAGTCACTTTGGGATATGTAAACAAAAATTCAGAACAATAAAGAAGAGAAATGTTGCTGTGTGATTGTTTGCAGTGGCCATAATGAGCCACAGAGGCAGGGAGGTTCTGTAGACATCAGACCCACAGTAACACAGGATACTTGACCTTAGTTTCAGTATTAACACTTTGACTCATTGTACAGATGTTATTGGTATAAGCACTCTCTCTTTTCTTACTCTTTTCATGTGGCAAGAGCTGCCTTTCCTTTAGCTCCTGAAGGAGCTGCCATCACTGACAATGAAGTATCAAAATCCCCACTTCTGTTGTGAAGGACTTTCTCACCTGTAAAAAAACACTGTCTCTAAGTCAGAAACATCTCATCAGATGCATATTTAAAACAACAAACATTTGCATGCTCCTTGTCTAAGGAATAAGCCTGCTAGCAGCCACCTAGCACACAGATCATGTCAAACTCCCACAGTGACATTTTTGAAGGAAACACAAAGGTGACAAAGGTATCACATGCAGCGGGTTGAACAATCAAACAGTTGGGGCTATCTCACCAACCTTTCTTTTTACAGTTTTTCTGCTGATCTTTGATATTGAACACATGAAAATGGATGGAGTGTTCAAATTCCGAGAGTCATTCACAAAGTAGCAAAAAACTAGTATCTGGGAGGTTTTGATGAAATAACTGCACTTTATCTCATTTGGGACCTGGATTTGAATGCATGATAGCAGAGTTACAAATTAGGTAACCAAAAGAATAACTTAAGAAATGAGGGTACAGAGGGCACTTGATACTTAGCTCAGCATTTAAAGTATACAATTATGAGCACTGATACTGCCAATCTGAAAAGTTAAGAAAATCCTAAAAAAAACCCTTGAAAATTGAGTATCTGAAAGGGTTTGCACCTATCAATCGAGACTATCAATTAGTTTTTATTTCTTGTTCTGTTTTTTTATATACCACATGAATACATGAGAAGCATATTCTGGTTTCAAACTGAACAAGTTCTTCATCAAATGACAGAAACTGGAAACATAATCACCATTGAGGATTTGTTGTTTAATCCCCTTAAAAAAAAGGCATGAGGAAGAGAGATTTTCATGTACCCATGTAACACTGGAATCTGGGACACTTAATGCCCCTATGATTTATTTTGTAATACTACTTTCTTTCTCATAGAATTCTCAGACTGAGTTTCGCAATCCCTTTTGGATCTCCTAAGTACTGCTATAATGTAAATAATAGTAAATAGATTTATTTTTCTTCTCCTGTCAAGCCAATCTAATTTAGACTCTTCCATCACACTTATCACTGGGACACCTGACAAGTTGTCCAGTCACTTTTGAAATTCTTGATAAAGAATCCTAACTTAGCCCGGGAGAAAACTAGCCTGGTTCCCATTAGTGTCAATGAAAGGTGGGGCTGCTTACATCAAAACTGAATTAGGTTTAATATGTCCAGAGGTCATACACTTCATTTCAAAAGGGGATTGTTTTTGTTTTTTTTTTTTGTTTGTTTGTTTGTTTCTTTCTTTCTTTCTTTCTTTTTTTTTTTTTTTTTTACGTTTGACAAAAGGCAGAAACTACTAGAAATGCTTTCCCATTTTATTTAAGAGCTTGAAGATTCTTTGTAAGCATGGGAAAAGAGTGGACATGGATTTTCTCCAGTAGAAGAAATTCAGATTTGTATTTAAATGGCCTTAAAGTTCTATTTTAATTACGGAAAAATAATTTGAGGGAGATTGGTAATAGGCAAAACTTTGAGACCTTTTGTTCTTTAGTGCAGTGAAGGAAACCTCATTAGAGAGGATTTTCTTAGTTAGCAGGGCTTCGGGGTTAATGAGCTGTGAGTGATAATATATAGTAGTAATCCCTCATGGCTGTAACAAGTTGTATTTTATAAACTCCTTAATCTCAGTAGTGAAAGAGGTGTGGGGTATGGGAAAGAGAAGAAACTAATTTACAGGGTTCAGGGAAATTCCAGAGATTTTGCTTCCTGTCTGAAAGTTATGTGGGGAAAAAATACAGATGCCACATGGGCAAAGAAGAGGAATGTTATCTTTACAGTTATCTGAATGATGTATCCAGAATGACAAGTCTGAGCATTTCTTAAACTCCTTTTCTAGGTAGAGAAGAATTATTTACATGTGGAAAAAGGATCCCAGACAGTATTTTGGGTGAAGAGTCAATGGAATTTAGTCATCTTAAACATGCTTTCTGAGAATCAAGGTCAAAGACACTAAAAAACAAATTTTTCTTTACATAAAAAGGATAAAAAAGGTAAAAAGAAGAGAAAATAGGCATGTAGTTGTTACTGCAAACTCACCCCCTAGGCATCTAGTACTTGGTGACAGAGCCCAGTACCCTGTTAGCAAATTGTGACAGCAAGGAACAAAAAAATTGTGATTTAGAAGGATTGTTATCCTGCTAATCTACATCAAAACAGCACACAGGGGATACCTTCAGCCAGCAAGAAACAAAATTGTGATTTCCATATCCACCTTGAAGGCTCTTCGTTCTCCTGATGTTGTCAACAAATACTCCTGTGCCTGGTTAACTTCCTTTTCCTATAATGCCCCTCTATCTAAAGGTATTGCAGATGTTTTCCACCAAAAGAAACATAAAAGCTCAGAACTTCCAGAAAACAAACAAACAAACTAACTAACAAACAAACATTAGGTCTCTTGTTACCAGTTATTGTATTTTGTGAAACAGTCTGTAAACTTTCTTCAGTCAAGGGACCAGAACCCCAGTTAAACGAAGGGAATTAGGACCACGCTCAAGAGTTGGTGACAAACAGAAAGCTTGGGAAACACTAGAGTAAACTTTTATGGGGCTTGAGATGGGAAAGCGTATTTCAGTCTCACTGCAGAAGCCTTCTATTATCCAAGAGAAAAATTTAGATCAATTAGAAAGATAAATCATTTACAGAAAATATAAAAAGTAATTTATTTTTTTCCCCCAGAGATTATTTAGATTTTGAGCTAAAGCAATATTATGTACAAATGTTTACATTTTTCTTCAGCTGCTTATTAACAATACCCCTCTGGAAGACTTTATAATTATAAACAGTGATATTTGAAACCCTTCAGAAGTCTGTTCAACTTAGGATAATGTGTAACACATGAGTTATCTCAGGTGCCACTGTTTAACATTTGTGAGAGATAATTGTGTGATCATTTTAGCTTTCCAGTGAAACATTACAAACATTAATCCTTGCAATGCCCATGTGAGTGTGATAATAAGTATTAATCTTCAAGTGGTGTAAGTTACTGTAATGCCATTAACTAGGACTGCTTGAATTTTTTTCCCTTCAAAACTGCTTTTCAATAGAAAATGGGTATATTTTTGTGGTTTGCACGTCAAAGGGATCTGCTTTCTGGGGAAAAAAAAAGTATAGTTTTGAAGAAAACTTAATTCAAGGAACATGTAAAGTGGAAACAAACCCCAGTATTTTACTTTTGATAATTCACTAAGATTTCCAGGGGAATTGCTCACCAAGTGGTGTCGCTTCCCTCAAGAGGCAAGTTCTTCAGCTGTATTTCATCTTTCAGGATGTGCTTTTGAAAAAGTAATAGATATTTCAGTTGTCAGTTAAGGTATTTTGATTTTATTTTTTTTTATTTTTTTAAACTAAATAAGAAAAAGAAAAACTTTACATGAAGCTTCTAATGAAGTACATGGTCAAAGCTATCTAAAGGTAGCTTGTGATTGTCTGTCTTAATAATCACTGATTTTCAACAGGCCTCTTTTTCTTTCAGTACTGTTTGAGAACTCTAGATGAGAAATTTCATTGTTTATTTCAGTCTTTTACTTATGGGAATAAGTATGTATTCTACGTATGCCTTTTAAGAATGCGAATAAGGAATCAGATACTTAATTTGAAAATGTTTCATTCTGTCTAGAAGAAAATGGAAAGGAGATAACTGGTTTGCTTGGTGTATTTTAGAGGAAAACAGAGTGTTTCACCCGAAGTAAAGTGTAAATAACAACTCAGCAACACTGAATAGAATGCTGGGTACATATATATATTTATATATGTATGTATGTAGTTTGGTTGTACTTAGAAATAAGAGCCTAGAAGGCCAAATAGGTTTCTATGATTTGAAAAGGTTTAAAATTTTAAGACTTATTTTATCTCACAAATAATTTTACAAGAGAAAGCAATAGCATTGTCATATTATCAACAAATTAAGCAATTCCGCTAAATTCTCTTTGTCTTATAGATGAGGACAAGGCTCTTCTTGGCTTTGGTAGACTCTGGATTAAAGCTGTGGCAAGAAAGATTACTCCCACCATGTCCTGTTGAAGCAAACAATGTAAGCAAGAGGTTTTGTGTAGAATGGAGCATATGTTTTAAGTTAAAGACATGCTGCAATGTTGTCCTGAACAGGAATGTTTCCCTAAAGTAAGGGTATGGGCTAGCTGCCCAGTTTACGATATAATATGAAGACTGACAGTGAAATCACACAGAAGAAGAGTGTAAGGAAGAAGAGGCTGGGGAATGCAAAATATACAAGGCTGAGGAAGTACCATTGTTCGGAACAAAAGATTGAAACACCTTGGAACAAAAATCTTGAAATAAATTTGGAAATGAAGTGTAATGTTACCACAGAGTCATATTGTCAGTAGCAAGAACATTGGTGAGGGAAAAAAAAAAAAAAAGAAGGAGAAAAAGAAAAAATAACCGACTGGTAATATTTTAAAGGGTAACCAATGCTCACTAGCAGCTGCAGTAAGACATTAAGTAATAGAGCACAGTAATGTTAACAGCTCTCTTGGTAAGAGTGGTAAATGAAATAAACCTCAGCATTCGGTGTATCATTAATCTATAGTGAATAATGGCACTGGTAGTGTAAGGAGATTAAAAAGGGCATTGTAAACATTTGTGGCTGTATAATATACAAATTAAAAATGTGTGAACGCTTGCAGCTGCATAATCTACAAATTAAAAAGTGTAATAGCATAGCATTAATTACTGGCTGATCAATTTGCCCATAATTGCTGGCATGTAGATGAACAATTACAGGTCCGAAATGTTATTTGAGAAAGAGACATTGACCTTGGAACCATAAGAAATGATAATATGTTATAAGGTAATACAGGCTTGTGTCAAAATCCTCTATCAGTATTTGCTGTTGCAGGCTAGTTTGCTTGGCAACCCTAATCATACTTTTTCCTGCATGTTATTTTGCCTGAAGAAGACTACTTTATGTTTGAATTGCAAAAATAACTGACTGCAGAGTATTTCCTGTAACCACTGTATAGAGATGCTTATATGCATGTAACTCAGTAAGTACATAGGGAGGACCACAGCTTATTACAGGAAGGGGGTAGGTATCAGAAACAATTAACAGGACTGCTGAGCATTTCCCTGTTACCCAAGCCCACTTCTGTTTGCTAATATGTTCGCCAAATGTCAATGACTTACTCTGTTTGGTTCAGACTTCTTGGTTGCTATTTTTCTTTGAAAATGTCAGCCAGAACACTGCAAATATTTCTGACAACGAACTTAGAAAAACTGCAAGAGGGAAGAAACCTTGGGACTAAAGGTAGAAGGAGAGAGCTTTGCATAAGGGAGATTTGGGTGGGTAACTGAAGGTATGGCTGACCTAAGACCAAGGATCAAAGATGTGAAGCAATGAAAGAAGACTAGTCTTGAAGAGAAGGAGATAATTAAATCTTTTCCTGTATAGGCACAAGCTATATCATTCTTAATTACATAATGCTTTTCTACTGGAGGTGAAAACCGCAGCGGTTTGTAGATGGATGTGATTGCATAATTAAGAGCAGACAAAGCTGGCATTTCCTTGCTTGTGTTGTAACAGTAACATCTTTTCTTACTTCATGCATAAATTTTACATACAACATGTAGACCTTGGTTCTGCACATTTTGTCCACTTGCTTAAATAATTACACTAATTTTAATGTAACTTCTATGTACATAAAATCAATCCTATATACAGGGAGGGGCAGGAGGATGTATTGTTCATCCTCATATCAATTAAGAGATGTATGCAGTTCTGTTCTGTCACTGCCCCACAATATAAACTTCCTTTACTTCCCTGTATACAGCTTTCTCTGATTACACGATTCACCTCCTATCTATATACGTTTGGTGTTGTTTTTTCTGTCATGTCATCATGTAATATTTCAGAGTCTGTGCAACAAAAGAACACCAACTAGTTATCAGCAATAGCAGAGGACATTTGGAAAGCTATTTCTCAAAAGGAAGCTTAGTACTACGTTCAGTAAAATCCCCTGACTAAGAAAAAGTCCTCTAGCAACTGAAAACATATGACCCCAATGCTCTGCTCTCTGGACTGGCTCTCTAAAGAATACAAAATCAAATTCAAGGTCTTAGTCCTGATAGTCACAGCTCTCCGTGGGATCTGCACAGGTTATCTGAGAAATTGCTTCCTCCTGTGCAGCGCTGACTGTCCATAACAGAAAACTGTAACTCCGACCCTAGGAGTGAGACTTTAAAGTGCTGAGGGTATCTGTGCACAGAGTCCCAAAACACAGCAGCGAGGCCAAGAAATGCAACTTCTCCAGCAGGGGCATAAAGGCAGAAAACCAAAAAAAACCCAACTCCACAGACTCACTTACTTGATTTAGCTTTGTTCCCTTCTCTTTGGCAGGGGTAATCTTTAAAGTGTCTGAGACACTGGAGTGAGGCAGTGACTTATAGAATTTCACTTTTTGTGCAGTTTTCATCAGTGTTTTCAACCTCTTTAAATAAAGTTGCTCCTTGTTAGCAGCCCTCTCATACACCACCTATTTAAAACATGAAATTCACAAAGATGGGTATTAACTAGAAAAGCTAACTCTTCCTCATGAGTAGGCAAGAAGATTTTTGGTTTTCCCTGCCACATCCCATTGTGTATTGGTCATCTGGCTGCTCATATTTGTTTGCACACGTTCTCTATGTGCTGCTGATGTGCTGCACAGTGTTGCCACAAACTCCAGGGAAGCACATGTAGAAATTCTGGTCCTGGACCATGAGGGAGGATGTGTTCTCTAAGCACAAGCTTTCTGGGACCTGGTGACCAAATCCACCTCCTCTGTGATACCTATGAGCAAGCAGTGTGCCCAGGTGGCCAAGAAGACCAACAGCATCATGGCCTGTATCAGGAATAGCCTGGCTAGGAGGACTGTACATGGCCAGGCTCTGCGTCAAATACTGTGATCAGTTTTGGGCCCCTCACAGCAAGAAAGACATTAAGGTCATGGAGCATGCCCAGAGAAGGGCAATTAAGCTGTTGAGACATCTAGAGCACAAATCTTGTGAGAAACAGCTCAGGGAACTGGGATTGTTTAGTCTGGAGAAAAGGAGGTTCAAGGGAGATCTTACCACTCTGTACAGCAACCTGAAAGGAGGTTGTAGCAAGGACAAGAGGAAAAGGCCTCAAATTGTGCCAGGAGAGATTTAGACTATATATTAGGAATAATTTCTTCACCAAGGTGGTTATCAAATGTTGGAACAGGCTGCCCATGGAAGCAGCTGAATGACTATCCCTGGTATTCCTGGAAGTATTTAAGACAGGTGGATGTGATGCTTAGAGACACGGTGGTGGTGGCTGACAATTGCACTAGGTGATCTAAAAGGTCCCTTCCAACCTACACAATTCTATGATTCTATCTTTGGAAGAATTAGGGTTAGGGATGGATAAGTAGCCTGGGGTGTGTCCTATTGGCGTCATCCATATGTAGCAAGATGCTTGAATGTTGGTGGTCTTAGAGTGAACTCCAGCTGGGACACAGCTATCAAATTCATTCCTATACAGTTACAGCTGTAACAGGTGCACTTTCTAATTTTCATCCTTTTTCTTCCATGCTATGTACACCTTAAACTTACCATCTTACATCCAAATTCATTGTATATTGTATATTTTGTATGTGAGATATTATTTCTTCTTTTTCAGATCTGATTTGGCATACAACAGTGTGCCTTAGGTGGGAAAATTATCTTTTGAAGGAAAAACCAAAAAAAGACTAAAAAATTTAAAAAAAATCTCAAGTTTTGTTTACAGTTTCTGTTTTTAAATGAAGGTCTTTTTCTAATAAAACACTGAAGAATTAAATATTTTTTTCTTATGAAAATAATTTTTCAAGAGAAATACAGATTTTTGTTACTGACTAATAATGAAAAAAAACCCAACAACAACAACAACAAAAAACCAAACAAAAAAAACCCAAAAAACAAAAAAACAAAACAACAAAAAAAAAAAAAACAAAACCAAACCAAACCATGACATATTTTAATAAAAATAGGGGGTTTTACAAAAATAGATTTTCTTGAGGTTTTTTGTTAATGTTGTTTTTTCTGTCAGAAGTTAGATTATTTTTTTCCTAGCTACAGTTTCATTGCTTTGTCCTTTACTGCTTTTATAGAAATAATTTTATGATGGCAGTTCTAGTAAGCCAAACTGGACCAAACCTGAATTTGCAGGTTGGAACACAGAGCAATAAGTAACCTTGGATTATTTATGAATGTCACAAAACCTAAAAGTCAAAGGAGACAAAATATGAAATATAAACCGAACCTTTTAACCACTGATGGTGACTTTTAAATGATTCAGGTTTTGGACACTGTTTGATATATATACTGTACAACCACATATTTTTGAAATACAAAAGCTCCAGCCACTAAAAAGTTGTCCTTTCTACTTCTGAAGGTATATCAAATTATGGTCTACTGTGAAGACATCTGTCCACATGGACCTTTGCAGATGCAAAGATCCAAGTCAGCCTGATACACATATATATATATATAGTGCTGAATAAAAGTAGTTCAAGAATTGCAACAAATGGACAAATGGTTTGCGTTTTTTTCCCGAAAACTCTGGCCTTATATCCTTTATGACACGCAATTAACACTGCTATATTGACAGTTAGGCTTAAGTGGTGGTTATCATTTTTGGTTGGTAAAATGTATGTTGGAAAGGGTATTTTGATTCTAGAAAGCTGGTTAGAAATGAGCCAGCCATCACTGAACTCTGCCACCAAAGACGGCACTTTCACTGCTACCAAAACTTTCCCTGTGATGTCCCTCAGCTATGAAGGGCACCCTGAATAGATGGAAGAACAGAAAGAGCAGTATATTAAGAAGTCTGAAGTGGTTATAAGTTTGAGTCACCTCAAAATATATAAGACTGGACTCTGCATCTCCTTTTCTTGAGCAGAAAATTTTTGGAAGTCTTCACTAGCAAGGCAGTGTGTCCCTTGCTAATTTTGGCCCTTGCTAATTTTGGTCCTTTGGGTTACGTTCACCATCAGGAAGCAGGACTGAATTTCTACAGCAACAATAATGTCAATACATAATTTTGACTTTTTTCCCCCACTTTTACAAAAGGAAAATATTATCACCTGAAAGATAGTGAAACATGAGATTTTCCCTACAAAATCTTTTGCCAGGTAAGGGAAAAAGAATTATGAAATGCCAAGTGAAAAGGTGTTCTTATTTACACTTAGTTTCAATTTTTTCTTCTCACGTTTTCAGTGTTATTCATGAAATGTTACATATTTTTTTCATTTTTTTTTTTTCAGTTTGACTGTTTGATGGAACAAAAAAGTACAAAAAAAAAAAAAAAAGACCAACAAAAAAAACAACAACAAAGAAAAAAACCTAAACCAAAAAAACACCCGGAAACCAAACCTGTGTATTTAAAACCTGAAATCAGACTTAAAGTTATGTCATGACTAAATCTTTTTAATATCTTCATTAATGTTTTGGAAGTGTTTAATTTTTAAAATAGTGTGAGATTTCCCAAATCCCCATATCATCTAGAAATCATCAATCATACACTGAAACTACCCAAACCTTACTCCAGAATTTATGATTTGATGTTGTTTGACATAGTCCTTGGTGCAGACCTGTGACAGAATTAAACACCCCTCGCCCTCTAGTCTTAGTCCACTCTTTAGCCGCAAAACATTTGCCCATCAGTTTTAGTTTGTGAGAGAGGAAATACGTGTTAGGGACTTGATAGTTCACGTTGTGTCTGACAGGGAAGAAGAAATTTGTATAAAAGAGAGTCCATTGGCCAAAATCATTAAGAAAGTCCTTATGGAGTTGGCCAGCTAGAAGATGATGCTTGTTATCTGGTAACCAGCTGATTTCACAGCTTCCTTTACTCGTAAATAGATTGACCCTCTGTTTATAAAGAAGAAAGAATGATGTGAAAAAAAACCACATTTGGCCTCTCAATGAAAGTCAAGAATTCTCTTTCACAACATTTGTATGTCCTGCTATGAAAATGAAGAGGAAACAAGACAACCACGATCAAATGCAGTTCTTGACTTATCCTATGCAATCACTGTGGCAGGCAGTTTATACAGTTACAATGAATGTTTCTTTCTGAAACTTAACAATTGTTTCCACGACACTGATGTCTACTAGGCTGTGTTTATATTTATTACACTGTGGAATGGTTATCCTGTTTTATAGATTGGTAGCTTTTAGATGGATTGAAATTTTATATAAATTCTCTTCTTTAACAAGCTGGGGATGAAGGAGAGAAGAAAGAGGGAATGAACAGTGTTATTGAGGTTTTTTATAACCTTCAGGGAAACATATAAAAAAATGATTTAGGTTTTAATATAGGTCACAAGATATATGTGCAGGCTTTAAAATAAAAACACAAATAAGTAGATATTCCAAAACAGAAATAATCAGTTCTTTCTTTACTGGCCTTTCTTTCCAGTGCATCCTTTGAAATAAATGATAACAGACAGGGTCTTAAAAGCGTGTGAAAACTGTCCCCTTGGTTACTCAACTCAACAGGGCTGTGACATTGTCCTTCAGCTGTGACACTTTGGAGGGGGAGGTGTTGGGGGAAGTTGTGAAGTCAGGAGGACTGCAGAGAGAGGGCGTTACACCATGCTTCACTGACTGTTCAGCCAGAGGGGTACAAAAGCAGAATGCATCCAAGCAACGAGTCACCAGAAGGGATATTGCAATTACGCCTCTCAAACTGATGGAATCACTGACCAGGACAAAACTTTAGTTCATCAAAACCTGAAGGGAATATTTCTATAGCAGAGTTTTTGAGGTAAAATGACAGTCTCGCCACGACACCTACCTGTATGAACTTACCAATATCGACTTCAGGAGAGGATGTGTGGCATAGGAGTGGCACTGAGACCAGTAGGTCAGTCTCTGGCCATTTAACAGCCACAAAATAGCTAAATGTAGTCAAAGCTTTTAAATAGGATCCTGGTGTAAGGTACCACTTTACAAAGAATACTTTGCATCTTATTCCTAACTTAANAAAAGTGACAGAAACTACTCTCAGGTGTCCTTCAGTATTAAAAAGAGGATAAAGGGTTCCTAGCAAAGGTGACAGAAATTAATGTGGTGAGCCTAGCTATCAAACATTTTGATATGTGAATTGCCTGATATTTCTATAATGCCTTCTTATGATTGGAAATGTTATCGCTTCTATTGAATCAATAGAAAATGTTAANGCAATTACGCCTCTCAAACTGATGGAATCACTGACCAGGACAAAACTTTAGTTCATCAAAACCTGAAGGGAATATTTCTATAGCAGAGTTTTTGAGGTAAAATGACAGTCTCGCCACGACACCTACCTGTATGAACTTACCAATATCGACTTCAGGAGAGGATGTGTGGCATAGGAGTGGCACTGAGACCAGTAGGTCAGTCTCTGGCCATTTAACAGCCACAAAATAGCTAAATGTAGTCAAAGCTTTTAAATAGGATCCTGGTGTAAGGTACCACTTTACAAAGAATACTTTGCATCTTATTCCTAACTTAATACACCACATATTACATTCATTCTTCGTTTTCTTTGAATCTGAATTGAACCTCAGGGATGATATCAGTCTTTAAGTTACTGGCATCTAGAGGCAGAGTTGAATTTCCAAAACATTTGTAACACCTAACTCCCATAGCTGAAACAAAGTTGTTTTCAAAATATGTCCCTCANCCAATTACAAAATAAAGCTAGAAGGTTAACATCTGGGACCAGCAGAGATAGAAACAATTTCTATTGTCATACGTTTCTGACAAGTAAATGTCAGAAACATAACACCTTCCGCCAGGCTCAGTACAGAGCACATGTAAAAGAGTGATTGCAAGGCAGTCTCAAGTCAAATCACCTGTCATCTCAGCTTTGACATGGAATTACTTTTGTTTTATGCATCTATTAACCTTGAACTATCAGCATTTGTTTTAATGTTCTGGTCTAAAGTGACCTAAATGTACTTCTTTAATGCACTTACTGCTGTAGCTAAAAGGGGGAAAGAACAGGGGGAAAAAATTCAACAAAACCAAAACCTGTTAGGAAAGGGTGGCCAGGTCGGTTGTGGTTTAATTGGCATGTTTGAGTGCAGAAGCACTAACTTCCAGCTCCTAACTGGGGGCAGAAATCTCAAGGACTCACGTGGCAGGAAAAGTGGGAAACTGAGGGGTGCCAGTGGCATCTCAAAAAATGTTTCTGGCCTACAATGTGATGCTGTACATCCTGCTGCTTTGCCTCATGCTAGGACTTCAGAGGAGGGAAATGAACACTGGGGGATGCAAAACCCTTCAGCTAGCAAGACAACAGAAGGTCTCAGGTGTGCTGAAAACTGTGACATCATACCACTATGAAAAACAGCATGTGATATCCAAGTTCTAGAGTCAGATAACAATATCGAAGTGCTGCTGGTGATCTCCAACCAGCATCAACCACTGCAGTAAAATGCTGGCTGGCTATTAGAATATGATTTTTAAAAGATTATGCTAGAAGAGCTTGTAAAACAGATTATCTCTGATTTACACCAGAATAAACCAAATGAGAATACAAATTTGAAAGAATTGAAATTGCCAGTACCAAATTTTCCGGAGGAAAGAGGAGAAAACCTTTTCATCTCTATGTTTTACACTACTTCTCCCAGCTTAGTTTCCCTGCAGTGCAAAGAAAGAAGGTTATGCTTGAACCACCAACTGAATAAATTATGACCAGGTTTCTCAGGTGACTGGAACTGTTTATTTCTTAAGGAAACACTTCATTTTGAGTGAAGCTTTGGAAGCCAGCTGCCTATAAAGATCCTTTCTGTTACAAGATGCATTATTTTCATCCTAAACTTTATCTTTGTCGCAGCACGGGAAGACGCAGACACTCAATGTGAGGTAACAGCCAGCTTCAAACTTTATTCAAACAAACCAACATATTTATACAACAACTTCTTAATGACCTAATACATATTCTGTAATACAAGTATTTGATTGGATAAGCTTCACATCTACTCCATCCCTATATCCTGTTACTGAGTAACTAGTTCCTTCTTTCTACATTCCAATCTAACCCCAACTTATTTGTTTGTTGTCTTTCACCTCCACAAAGTCACAGTGTCCTTGAAGCTGATTGGACCCTGCCAACTGTTGCTGGCTAAACTAACTGAGTCCTGCAACTTCCAAGATCCTCTTGCATCATCTGTAATATGTCTACATGTCCCTTCTCTGTTAACCATTTCTCCACATATCTTCAAATATTGCACAGTCTAGGCATTACTCTTAGACCCTCTGTCAGCCCATCTTACATACTTTACTTACGTACTTACATACATGAGATGGTAATCCTCAAACTTTTCTGAAGGACAATTATTCTTAGAGGAATCTAAATTCCAGAGGTCTGGTTCTTTAATGAATGAATAGCAGTGAGATGCTGCTACTAGACAGTGAGTTTTGGCTATCTAGATGTAATTTGGAAAGCTAACCCAGATGGAAAGGGCCAGTTCTTTGTAAAGGTGAAATATATGGTGAAAGTAAGCTTTACAAGAGACCATAGTGTTTAATATTTCAAACAGCCATCCCTCTGGTGTCTAATCAGAGACTTGGAAATTAAAATATCTTTCTATTATTTATAGTTTTATTTAAACTATCACCTTCATCCCCATTTTGGAAAATTTTTATTGCTATCCAACAACACAAAGACAAGTTCCCATGACAAACTATTACACATGATTTTAGGGGTCTTGCAGCAACCCTGTTAGGTGTGACTTTCTGAGGTTAAAATTGTCCTTGGCATAACCTCTTCTCTTTCTTGTCTTTGTCTTCTCTAAAGCCAAAAAAAAAAAAAAA
>VXBW01007104.1:230138-242434 GCA_013400375.1 Thinocorus orbignyianus
ACTCTAAAACAAAAAAAAAAAAAAAAAAAAAAAAAGTAAAAACAGTTTGGACACCAGTCTCCTAATCAGTAGGAGACAAGAATGAACATGAATATGGGCCTGAGACATAATTCAGATTCACAATTATCTAATAACATATTAGACAAAGAATATTGCTGGCTTATTTTCATTATTTCAGTGTTATCTTAATGACTTCAATAAATTTGTGCAAATATTTAAGAATTCATAGACAACATTTGGTCAACAAAAAGCATGGAAATATGTAAACTTGCTACAGCTTGACACCCTCATATATTCATAATTAGTTGCTGTAAAGACTTCAGAATTCAGTCCTGCTCCAGTGGATAATTTTTATGGAGATTGATTTTTCTTCTGGGGAGATAATCAGGGAGAATATATATTCCTGTATTTAAGGTACATGTCTTCTGGGGAACCCCATCATTGTGGCATATGTGGAGCTGAAAACTCACATATTCTGGGTTAATACATCCCCTAATATTCACCATACTTATAAATCCAGCCTATTGATGCATTGGTTGCTCTCTTTTCACTCCCATTGAGCTATTCTGGCATATATGCTGTGTAAAAGAATGAAGAATCAGGCCATTAATGTAGTCGCAGTTGTAATTGCATTTTTTATTCATACAATGCTCCAAAATGTGAAGTTAACAGCTTGTTATGTGGGTGTACATTAATAAGCACAATGGGGGTTCATAATAGAGCTTCTTGGTGCTAATGCAGTATGAATTCATGAATTAATAATTGCCATTAATTAAAGACACAGCAGAATACTACCCAACAATGACTGACAAAGGAAGAAAAGTCTCAGCAGTCTCTCTGTCACACCTCACTTGTGGCTTTGTCTAAGGCTTTTTTATAGTCTGAGGGAATAAAGTTTGGTTTGGGGAGATTGAAAAGGTGAGAAGTGGAAAAGCAGTCCCTTCAGAAGAGAATGGGTTATTGAAATGAGACAGAAGTAGAAGGAAATATAGGAAGACAAAGTCACTGTGAAAACTCCAACAGCGAGAAAAAGCCCAGATGGCCTATGGAAATGATAAAATTAAGTCTTAAATTGATGGTGATACTAAACTTGGGACTTGATTATCCTGACAGATGTGCATGCGACTCCCATTGACTTCAATAGGAGGTGTGTGTGTGTAGCTGATGGGGGAACCAGACCTTAGAACCACTGAACTGTGTTCAGAGAAGGAGAGTGAACGTGAGGAATGAAAATCTCTAGGTAAAATAATTTCAACTCTATTCAGCATCCGATAGCTGAAAAATGTCTGTGAGTAGGATGTTTTCAGTAAGAAAAACAAATCTTTTTAAAAATTAAAGCAGAGGAAGTTTGTTACCTGGTTAAAAGCTATAAAAATCCCACAGCAGCAGGTCCCTTACCCACTTTCCCACACTCCTGCTCCCACAAAGTGTTTGCCAACACCCAGGTGAGTTTGGTTCAATTACGCTGGTGTAACTGTGGAGTAACTCTATAAACCATAGCGGTTTTACACCAGTTTGCACCAGCTTTATTGAGATGCAGATCCAGCTTGAGCGATGTAAAGAAATATGAGATAATAACCTAAAATGACTAAAAAGGGTCTTGTCTGAAAACATGAACAATAATTCTATGATTGAAAGGATGTGAACATTATAGCAACTTTAAGGGCTATTAAGCCAGTTCCTATGTGAATCTGTAGTGTGAATTGTATAAGCATTTGGAATGTGTTGATGATAAAGGGATTCATAAAAGTTGTTATGCTGATTTTATGTTGATGGATGTTAGAATATAAGGTGAATTATTAACCACAGGAAAGTGAGACTAATGTTTAAGTGCTGTGATATATGTGTAATTGAAAGCAATTTCTTCTATAGAACAAGGAGATTGTGGGCATAAGTGAAACAAACTTTGAATAAAATATAGGTGAAGTGGAATCTGTTGGGTGTTCAGAACCAGGAAACAAAGGGAAAATAAACTTGCCTGAAAAGCAAATATTACTACAAGAAATAAATAATTTGCATTTATATAGAAACTTCTATTCAGAAAAAGCCCAAAGCTAGTTATCCACTTGCTAAAGCATTTATAAATAATGCTGCATACATAAGAAATACATATGCAATACCTTTTTGTCGGGAGCACATGCCTTTCTTCTAGAAATGTTTTCAGTCATATAGCACTCCACTAAAACCAATGCAAAGATTGTTTACATCTTAAGAGGGAAAAACTGAAAGGAGTCAGAGGTTAATCAGCTTTGACTCTATTCTGTTGAAGTCAAAAGCACAACTTTGCTATGTGGAGTCCTGTAAGTAGAGTTTGATACGGACTGTTTCTTCGAAACCAGTGGGAGTAGTGGCATTCATTCTTATGCCTAAAAGACTCACAGTTTGGTACTACATGACATGCTGGAGGTGACACAGTACATCAACAGCAATAATCACCAGAAGAAGAGACAAGGGTTCTGCTTTTCAGTCTTTTGTGAGTCTATGGAAGAGTATGTGACTGATTTTTCGTTCTCTCACACTGGTCATGCCGACTGGTAACACCAAGGACTTGTATCTTCAGGAAAGCCATGTTACTGGCATGCAGTCTTTTTGAGGATGGGAATGCTCCAGATATTGAGGCTTCATCTTGTGTCTGTTATTGGCTGACTGACAAACCATCTGAGGCTGGTTTAGCTGTGGACAGAAGGAGTGTTTCAGTCAACTGATGAGCAGCAATAGATTTTAAGTCCTGACGAATAAATGCTGGCGTGGCAGTAATATTTTAATCAGTAAGAATTTGAAACAACTGTCATAATCACGTCTCACGAGCACTGTAACCACCATGAATTAACGTGGGTAAATACTTTGCATAGAATCATGCGCTCTGTACCAAAATGCATAGGGATAGTTTAAATTCCAAATCTCTCTGAAAACTAAACAACTTAAAGAAGAAGTGAAGAGAATTATTTAGCTAATGCTTGGACCTAAAACCTACACTCATAATGTTAAAAGTAATGTATTTTTACTGAAGATGAAATATCCTTGAATTATTATACTCGTAATATGCTCATTGTATGCCATTTATCTTGGGTTAATTTGCTAAAATTACAAAAATTTAAGATATAAATTATGTGGTTATACTTAATCCTAGCATATAAAACTGGTTTCTGGTAGGACACATATCAAGAAAATGTGGAGGAAAATAGCCCAAATAAACCATTAATTTAATGTAATAGGGCAGAGGAAAAATAATTGAAAGGTGAGTCATTAAAAAAATATAAATCTTATTTATGTGGTTCAGTAATAAAGTGAGTGACCTCTTCATTTCATTTAGAAAAGACTCTTAATACCGGTGCGTGGTTTTAACAGTTATTTGAAATAAAATTATTCAAAAGCATGATAACATTTATAATAGATTAAGGTGGTGGCTTAGTGGAGGACCAAAGTCAGGTAGTAAGAACTTCAACTCTGTTGTTCTAGGTCCTGTTCACAATCAGTCACTATGGTCTGCAAATCTAGCTTCTGGAATTTTTCTAGAAGCTAAGGTTTCATTTTTAATTTTTTTGTCCAAACTAAAATTTTATATTTTTTCAAAATGTTGTCAGCAAGAAGTTAACCTTTTTTTTTTCCTTTCATCCGGTTTCTTTCCCACATGAAATCAGGACCAAAAAAATAAAAAGAAAAAAGAAAAAAAGAAGATGCCACATAGCCACTGATATTTGGAGTAGAGCCTGTGGGATTTTTCCTACTTGACTGAGCTATGCTAACAGATTCTGCCTTTTTTACATACACCTAACTTTTTCCTCATTAATTGTTTTGACAATGAAATAAAGGCTACCACATCGTGCCTTATTGCATACTCTGTGAACGTTGATGAACGGGATCAAGCTTTTATACAGTGACACTCACCAGTGTTCAAATTCCAGTCTCTCCCATAGCATTCACTTATCATTGGAAAGATATGTCAGTTAAAATACGTAGATCAATCCACCTGTCAGAGCTACTGGTGGGTTCAGAAGACACTGGGTGAGGCATGGAGACACCCCAGATCACACCATCTGCAGCTCCACAGGTAACGAGGCTGTTAGGAACACAAGTCCTACCATGATCTGCAGAACTGATGAATTTTGATTTCCCATAAACGTTCCTCTTACGGTCTGCTAACTTTGACATAGAGGATTATTCAATCACCAGTGAAAACTTCATTCCCTAGTTCACACTTTCTATGTGGATTCTCTGGTATTTAGTAAGGCTCACATATTGCAGCTTTACCTTTGCAAAGGTACTTTTCACAGGTCTGTTTCTTTATATAGTTGTCTACTTTCATGAAACTTGTAGGGAATTAGTTGCCTTCCAAACAGTCCTTTTCTTCATTTGGCTTAATTTTCTCAAAAATCAAAAAGTCAACAGGGAATAGACGTATCCACATGCATTTTTTTTATATCATAGTATCAAATAGAAACCATTAAAACAACAGAATTGCTGATTATTTGCATTTTCACTAATATTTGAAGCAGTTCCACATTTTCTGAAGCTGTGTTTTTTGTTTTATTTTGCTTTGTTTTGGCCAACCCTGGATCATAGTCACATTTCAGAGAAGAGGAACCAAGAGGTTGCACTGAGTCACCCAGGAAGGACATATGAAACAGCCCACTCCTATACCTTCATTAAAAAAATGCCACTGATTTAATACTACAGAGAAAATTACCATGATAAAGAGATGATCTCACTTGCAACCCTGATACCTTTCATCCCTTCCAACAGACCACATCCTCTGCTGGGACACTAGTGCTGTTCAACAGAGATTCCTAGCATGGTGAGCTGATCTAATTTTCCAACATAATTACTCCCGCTTATGGCAGTTGCATTTTGCCATCCAAAAGGAAATTAGTAATCCTGTGAAAGCTGAGCACTGCATTCCTGAAAGTTGAGTATTTTGTTGCTGGTCAGTCATCCAGGCATTCTTTTAAATGTTTCCATTTTTATTCTACAGGGGCAAACATTAATAACTATTGTGGAAGTTCGATTTTCTCTCTTTCTCTTTTGAATAGAAATGGACATTTTTACTCTCTTTTCCTCCTTGATGAGCACTTATCATGCTGGGTTTAAATGACTGGAGCAGTTGTGACTGAGGGCTATTAGATATAATGAGGGGAACAAGGGTCCCATACAGTTTATAATGCTGGTGTCCTGGGAGCCTGGGTTGGAACTCACCTGCGCAAAAGCTTCTATAAACCATAGATTAAAATCTGTGATGAGTCAGTGCAATGAGCACAGAAATAGATGTTTTAATCCCCATTGCATTCTATGAACAGCCACCCCCCATAAAAACAAACAAACAAACAAAACCAAAAAACCACAAACCGAACCAACAAACAAACCAGAAAACCCACAAAACCCACCCACTCCTACAAATCAACAACCAACAGCAGAAACCTATTTGCAGACCTTGAGTGAAATGAGAGATACCTCAAGAAATGGTGTGGAAAATAGGAATATTCTCTATTTATAGTCAGCTCAAGGCAAGTTAGTTTTGGAAGACTTCTTTGACATGAGTCTTTTTTCTTCTCCGATATATAAATTGTCATACTGCAGATTTCTCTCTCTCCCATTTCTGATTCCTCTTTCTTCTTTTTTTTTTTTTATTTATTTTCTTTTTTTTTCTTTTTTTCTTTTGGATATTAATTAATGTTTCCTTACGTACAGCTAAATGCAAGATTTAAGTGTGCACTTTGAAAGTAAAACAAGTCCATCCAGGTCGAGTAAGCATATGCAGGACATAGGACAGTAAAGGAGGCTTATGGCAGTTAGGTGCACAATTCCTTGTTTCCTATCTGGTACAAATATAGCTCAGCTGCGTGGAGGCAGTGATGGCACATACACAACTCCTGGGATCCCTATAAAGGAAAACTCAAACCTACTGCTACCTATACAGAGAGAAAGAATACTGGGAAGAAGTCATTTAGTGTGCTAAAGCTTTCTTACAGGAAGATCCTGTCAATTCAGAAGTCAATTGTACTCATTCTCATCTTCATTGTTTGTTTGGTATTCTCTCTTACCTTAGCCTTTCTTCCACACTGTGAAAATATTTGACTGACACAATATAAAAAATGATTTTTCTTTTCTTTTTAGCCTAAAAATTAGTTATAATTTTAAGCATGATAATTTTTACACTGTAAATTGAATTATGTTAAAAAAAATAAGTCTGGTTTGATCTACCTGAAAACAAAGATATTCTTTTTACCAGAGTATTTATTTAGTTCAGAACGCCTACTAAAGCTATTTTGGTATACTAAATGTTTATTTTATTTCACATTCTTTTATTTGACTGTACTTTCTTTTTGAAGTAGGAATACTACTTGTTGCCATTCTTGCTATGATATTAATTGCAAGCATAGTCAAGGGGTTGGAGATGAAAAACTCTGATAGACACCAGTATTTCAAACGATGAATGTGGAGCTATCTACATAACTGGGAGTTCATCTGCCTCAGAAGTCATAGCCAGGAATGAGAAAGGTGGAGGCAAATGGAGACAAGACAAAGAGGAGTTAAATCTCATTCCTCATCTCTGTGCCAACCACAATTTCAACATTGTATCTTACAGGTGTGCTCTGATAAACACTCCCATAATCATAGAATCATAGAACAGTTAGAGTTGGAAGGACCCTTAAAGATAATTGAGTTCCACCCCCTCTGTGGGTGGTCAGGGACACCACCCACTAGACCAGGTTGCTCAAAGCCCCATCCAGCCTGGCCTTGAACATTTCCAGGGAATTTTATAAATTTTACAAATAAATTATTTTACAATTGTGATTGATGTTTGGCCTGAATTATCCGTCTCAACTTTAAGGTACCTCAGCGATGTGGAAACCCTTTATATCAGCAGAGAACTGTAGTATTTCAAAGTGAAACTGGTAGGTATGATTTTGAGCTTTTGTTCACCTGAAATTGAAAGTAGTAAAAAATCTCACCATAAAAGCCATAATAATAATGACAGTAATTAGATAAATTAAAACCTGAACAACGGGCCAACACTGAAGGTCAATCAGGGTCAATTCAACAAGGAAGTTTTACTCTTCAATGTATTTGTATTTGTCAATAAAAAATCAGTTTTGAACATAAAAGTAGCATTCCACTGTGACTATCAACAGTTTCTTATTGAAATATCTAAAAACTGGAAAATCCACGGAAGTTTTCACTTTCCTAACTAAGACAATGGCTTAGATGGATGCCAAAGAAAAATTTCTCTGAAATTCCTACCCTTCTCTAAGCCCAGACTCCAATAAGGGACTGGCTTGTGGAAAGGTAGTCGGCTCTGACCTGTCTTTCCTCTTGTCTGGTTTCTGTGATATGAGCCACATATCAGAGAGAAAAAAGGAGTTGCTGTGTTGGAGAAGCCTCAGTGGATAAGTGTGGATCCAAATGCTCTGTAGCACTGTAAATAGCTGAAAAATGTAGCAAGAATTCAAGAAAAAGTCTGCCGTATTCTAACATAGAGCCCTCTTCATGACTAGGAATATGAGGATGGAAAGAACTTCTTGTGAGATTAATTAGTATGAGCTCTAATGTCTAAAACCAGACTCCTCAAGACTGGACTAGAAACTTTATGGGATTTCCAGTTACTGAAAAAAAATCAGCATGACCAATAAATCATTACTCTGGTCTGTCTTGGAGATCTGTCTTAAAAGGGAATGAATAATGTCCCTCTATAAAAATAGAGGGGATGTATGACAGTTTATTCATACATATCACAAAAGGAATTAATTTCTGCATTTGACCAACTGAATAAATCTTTAGATTTCACGAACTGTATTGACTTCATGTTCATAGACTATAGTGAGAGCTTAGACTCCCTTCACTTGAGCTGTAGCTACCTCCTCATGAAAATCCATGTTTGAGTGTCTTATCTATGAGCTGAATCCTAGAAAGAATTTCCAGATGCTAAAATTTGGTAGGTAAATGCTTTCACCCCTCTCAAAATCTTTAACAGTGCACTAAGTAAAGCTTTTTCTGTCATATTGCAGTCCTGCTGTCTCCAATTGGGGGGGGAAAAAAAAAAAAAAAATGCAAAAACCACAACCCCCCCAGAAAAAGTTCTTGATCTTAATATAGTTTTCATCAGACAAGACTTCCCAAAACTTCACTTGAACTGATATGCAGTGGCAATTTAGTCTCAGGAGAAAAACTGTCAGGAGAAAAGCCAAGAACTGAGTAGGCCATGGCTATGACTTAAGGGCTGGCTTTGAGGCCATGGCTGGGGCACTCTGGGTGACAAGACTTTGCCATTAATCTGTTTCTATTCTCTGCATAGTGTATACAGAGTTGTTTTTAAAGCTGACAAGACCATGGCTTTCATAAACACTAAATGTACTTATAAGCATAGAAAGGGAACATAAGAAAACATTACAGTCACCAAGAGCATTACCATAAGAAACTAAGAGCAATCTTTCATGATCTCCAAGATGTACCTTTGCTTACATTTAGTGACCAGATTTCATCTTGAATGACCAGGTTCCTTCTTGAATTACAAAACTAGAACACAAGTTGCATTTGGAGTTTATTTTCAGCTATACAATCACACTAGTGAATTTTGCAGGGTCCTGTACACTGTATGCCTACGTTTCGCATTTGGGGTAGAAAGCACAGTCCATCATAACTCACAATCATATTTCTTTATATTATTACTCTCGTCACTGAAACGCCATGCAGACAGCACACTCACCTGGCCTCGTGAGAAAACTGCAAGGCATTGAATACACATGTGTAGAGGTGGAACTGTGAACCCTACCTTTTTTGTGACCATGTAGAGGAAACCTTGCTTAAGATATCCTTAATAAGATATGTGTAGTACTGTTGATGAACCTGACTTAAATAAGAAAAGCCCCAGAAGATATAAATGAACCACATGTGGCTAGTCCTGTGTAAGTGTCTAAGGACAAGGAAGGAACTGAGTTGTTCAGTGATCACTCAAAGCCAAGGAGTCCATTTTGTGTCTCACTAACCAACATGGCATATCTTGGACTCCTCATAGCCTTTTACTCTCTGCTCTTGGAAAGCCTCTCAAGGGTTCGTCAGCTTTGGGCAAAGACAGGGAGTTGCTTCAGTTCTCAGATGTCCAGGGTCATCTCCGGTGGATAGCACTGGAAGCTCCACAGCCACCTCTGATGGCAAATGTGTCTGAAGTTTAAGAAACAGACTTCTGATTAATGGTGGTTTTTGCTGTTTCAGATTAGCAAATATGACATCAAGAAGTGATTACTTATTTCTAGATTATGATAAAGAGGTCTAGGTGTAGAGCATTATCCACTATAAATAGACATCTTTCTGTACTGTAGATAACAATGATATGTGGGGTGGCATACCAAAGCTAAAACTCCTTGCACACCAATCATAAGCAGCATTTATCATTCACCTATAATTTTTCTGCTGTTAGAACTATTTATATTTACCTTGTTGCAACAGACAGACAAATGGATAAAATAACTGTATTTGCATGACGATCGAGAAATAAATTATCTTTATATATATCTTTATATATAAAAGGGGGTCAAGAAAAAAACAACCTAGGAAGGAAACTGGGCTCCTCCCTGTGCAAATAACCTTGGAAATCACAGAGTCTTCATGGTCAGAAGGGACCTCTGAGATCATTGAGTCCAACCATACACCAAAAAAAACCAAAACCAAACCCCACAAAACAAATCACCCAACCCAACAATCTTGGACACCACAGCATGCCCTGAAATGCCACATCTACACATTTCTTAAATATCTCCAGGTACGGTGACTTCACCACCTCTCAGTGCCTGATTACCCTCTCAGTGAAGTAATTCTTCCTAATATCTAATCTAAACCTGCCCCGCTGCAACTTCAGACTATTTTCTTAGGTCCTATCATTATTCAGCTGGGAGAAGAGGCCAACACCCACCTCTCTACAACCTCCTTTCAGGTAGTTGTAGACCCCAAGACAGTTTTCCCTTGAGTAGCAGGAAAAAATAGCATAGTTTATTTTGTCCTGTGGAGCTAGTGCAGGCATAATAGGAGCTTTAACATAGCCACAAGGGCCACAAAACTGATCAGAGGGCTGGAAAAGCTCTCCTGTGACAATGGGCTGTGAGAATTGGATTGTTCAGCCTGGAGAAGAGATGACTCCGAGAGCTGTTTTATTGCAGTCTTTCAGTACTTCAAGGGTGCCTATAAGAAAGATGAGGACAAACTTTTTAGTAGGGCCTGTCATAATAAGACAAGGGGTAACAATTTTAAACTAAAAGAGAGGAGGTCCAGGCTAGATATGAGGAAGAATTCTTTACACTCTGAGGGTGATGAAACACTGACACAGGTTGCCCAAAGAGGTAGTAGATGCTCCATCCCTGGAAACATTCAAGGTTAGGTTGGACAGGGCCCTGAGCAACCTGCTCGTTGCAGGGGCATGGACTAAATGACTTTTAAAGATCCTTTCCAACCCAAATAATTCTATAAACCTGTAAATTTACAATACCTCCCTACTGGGACCAGTACTGGCACTGAAGTACATTTTTATCAACAATATAGACAGAGGAATTGAGTGCACTGTTAGCAAGTTTGCAGATGACACCAAGTTGTGTGGTGTTGTCNTGGCAGCCTTCCAGTATCTAAAGGGGGCCTGCAGGAAGGCTGGGGAGGGTCTGTTCACAAAGGCCTGCAGAGATAGGATGAGGGGCAATGGCTTTAAGTTGGAGAAGAACAGAATTAGTTTAGATATGAGGAAAAATTTCTTTCCTTTGAGGGTGGTGGAACACTGGAACAGGTTGCCCCGGAAGGCGGTTGAGACCTCTTCTCTGGACATATTCCAGATGAGGCTCGATGAGGCCCTGGGCAACCTGGGCTAGTTGGGGGTGTCCCTGTGACTGCAGATGGCCTTTGGAGGTCCCTTCCAGCCTGGATGATTCTATGATTCTATAATTTCCCACCCCATCCTCTGATTCTCCTCCCTCTGCCAATGTAGCCACATCGTCCCTTTCCCTGGGCAGCAGCAGCAACAGATACAGCTGGAGTATTTGGAACAGAGTATTTTTTCAAGATGGGGTTACTCCTAGGTTCACCATGGGGGCCATGGGCCTTGGTTCCTGCTCAGATTGCTTCTGCATAATGCTGCATGCTGCCCCAGGCAGCTCCCACCTGCGATGATTTGGTTGCCTTCCCGCACAATATTTTTTTATCTGTTTACTTTGTGGCAACAGTGTAAACTATATTCAGCTATCAGACCACCAAGAGCTCTGGTTACTGCAGGAGCAGTGTCCGGCTGATGTGGGCTGGCCTTGTCCGAGATGTCTGGGTGATTGTTGCACTGGTGGGAACAGAAAAGGTGTCTGTCTAGAGAGCTAATAAGTCTCACTTTTTACAGCGTCCGATATTTTGTATCAGTGTCGTCTGAAAGGATATCGCTTTGCGAGATTGATCCAAGGCTGGCATGAAGAATATGCACTCAAATCTCTTTTAGAAAGATTTATAATATTAACCTCAGGCTATTTTTAAGTCACCGTCGATCTTTATAGAAGCAGTGCTGAGATTCATTTGTTTTCCAACTGGCAGAAAGTCTCTCTTACCTTTTGTAAGCCGGTATTGAACAATTTGGCTTTGGGTCAAACTGGTTTAATGAACTGTCTAGGGTTCAAACTTCATGCTGCCATTTGCAGATGTTCAATACTCAGTCTGTTTTAGCAAAAGGAGTTCATTAATATTTGCAGCTAAAAAGCCTTCATAACATTGATGCGCAAGTGTCTGCTGTGAATCTTTTAAGTAGCTTAAATCTTCTTTATGTAGAGGCATAAGGTCTGATTCGCTTCTTGCTTACACTACTAGTTTCATGTGAAATTCCTCCTGTTTTTTTTTTTTCTTTTTTTTTCTGGCAGGTCTGAAGACAGAATCGGGCCTACTAGAATCCCTTTTTCTAAACTTTGTGCAAGTGTTTTATGGACTGTAATACTCATAAACCCATCTCCATCTTTTATATATGTAAATGATTCAGCTGCAAGTTTTTTAAGTCACTAGAAATTGAATAGAGACCTATCTTCAAAAAACATTGCAGAGGTTATTTTAATTCCTCTATAGAAAAGTTATCATATTGATAAATTCCACATGAGTTACTTTTCCATGACTAATTATGCTTGCAGTTCTTTGTGACATCCTTCGGTTTTCTTCAGACTGGACCACCAGCACAAGTTTAGGAGTACCTTTTTAATTATGATCACTTAAGGCCATCCAAATATGTTGAAAGTCATTTTAACAAGGAAAAAAAGAATATTACTCTCTTTGTTTAAAACAGTTAAAAAAAAAAAAAA
>VXBW01007104.1:254369-291663 GCA_013400375.1 Thinocorus orbignyianus
TACCAGTATTTTTAATTTTTTGCTATATCTCCTTATGTTATAAGTCGTGCAGTATGTGGAAGTGACAATCTGATTCATAGTTAGGGCAAGAGCATTTTCCCTATGCCTGATTGCAATGGATTTAGCCATATAGACCCTTCATGCATTTGTTCTAGGTGTATTGCCTCTTTAAATCACCTTGGACTGTTTGCCTTTCATGCTCGTTAAGTACAGACTATCAATGTACAAAGGCCAAAAGGTCACTTCCACCTTTGCACAAGTGAAAATATCTCAGCATTAGCTGAGTAGTGCAGGCTTGTCCTCTCGGGATGAGATTGATGATGAGACCCAACTTGTTTCTTAGTGCAATGCTGTTCTTTCTCCCATTGCCCAGCTGTTGCATGATCTTATGCTTATGCTACCAGGGCAGATTTTTAGATTTTTCCCTCCTTTGTGATCATTCACATCACTGGGCTACTGAGCAGGATTCATTACCGGTCACCTCTCCATGGTCCTACATTGAATCATGGAATCATAGAACTGTTTCAGTTGGAAGGGACCTTTGAAGGCCACCTAGTCCAACTGCCCCTGCAATTGCACAGGGACATCTTCAACTAGATCAGGTTGGTTAGAGCCCCGTCCAACCTGACCTTGAATATTTCCAGGGATGGGGCATCTACCACCCCTCTGCGCAATCTATTCTAGTGTTTCACCACCACCACTGTACAAAATTTCTTCTTTAAATCCAGTCTGAATCTCCTCTCTTTTAGTTTAAAACCATTGCTCCTAGTCTTAACAGGCTCTGCTACAAAGTTTATCCTCATCTTTCTTGCAGGTCCCTTTTGAGTACTAAAAGGATGCACTACCCTGATGTCATTTTGGCCACCAGCCCCGCAACTTCCATCATGGCCAAGACCCTGCAAGCACTGGTGGACTAAGCCAGGCTTAGGGTACACCCTGCTATGGATGACCAAGCTCACCCCTATCCTGGCATAGGTGTCCAAGTGCATTAGCCACGTGACAGGTGGTCAGGATCATATCGGGGAGGGAGATGGAGGTGGTTTACCCACTTCTGCTGGCAAAAACAAAAACAAAAGCAGCAGCAGTGTGTTTGGTAGTGGTGGTGACATGGTTGGGACAGGACAGTTAAAACTTGTCAACTCTAATTAATAATTAAAGAAACTAGCCAGTGCCCCGTGGACTCACTGTGTGCAGGTGGAGTATAGATGCCATCCTGCATATGGCTTACTGTTGGCAGGAGAAACAGAACTGAACACAAATCTCCTCTGTTTCAGATGAGTACTCTGACCAATATAATGCAAGAAGAAACTGTATATCCATATATCTAGATAAAAATAAACTGTGGAAGTACAGAATCCTAGAATACTTTGAACTGAAAAGAGCCTTAAAGATCATAGAGTTCCAGCCCNAACCCCCATGCCATGGGCAGGGACACCTCAGGGTGCTCAAAGTCCCATCCAGCCTGGTCTTGAACACTTCCTGGGATGGGGCATCCATACCTTCTCTGGGCAACCTGTTCCACTGTCTCATTACCCTCACAGTAAACATTGTCTTCCTAATACCTCATCTGAATCTCCTCTCTTTCAATTTAGAACAGTTACCCCTTGTGCTATTGCTCCACTGCCTGATCAGACTCTTGATCTTTTCTGTAGGAAAATATTAACCAGATTTCTGGGGTCCCTCTTCCCTCCAGGGCTTTATCCCATGCTACTCTTACAAGCAGATCCCAGAAGAGGCCAAAGTCTGCTCTCCTAAAGTACAAGGTAATGAACTTGTTGTGTGCCCCTTTGCTGCCCTACTGATCTTGAAGTCCACCACTTCATGGTCACTGCAGCCAAGGTTGTCCTTGACCTTCACCTTTCACTAGCCCCTTCTTGTCAGTGAAAATAAGGGCCAGCATAGCACCTCTCCCTGTTGATTCCTCTGTCTCTTGAAGAAGAAGGTCTGTCCCTGCCCTCTTAATCCTGACCCAAAGCTCTCCGTTTGTTCCTTACCCATCTCCAAGTGGAGTTTCACGCCCTTTTGCTGCTCATTGACATAGAGGACGACACCCCCTCCTCATCTCCCCGTATCCTTCCATTCCACCACTTCAGTCATAGGAGTCATCCGACCACATTTCTGTGATGCCAATAAGATCATAGCCCTGAAGGCATGTGCATGCCTCTAGCTCCTCTTGCTTGTTTCCCATGCTATGTGCGTTTGGATAGAGGCATGGTTGAAGTCCAGTTGGAGCACCTAGGAGGCAAGATCATTTTTGTCAATATATGTTAGACCTATTGAATCATCATCCTTGAGGAATGAAAAACTTTCAGGTGAAAGAGCAACTAGTTATCGAATCCTAAACACCCAGAGAGAAAAAAAAGCCCCAAGGTATTTACCCCATCCTTGACCACAGTGCGCTTGTAGAGGAAGTGCAAAGCAAATATTTCAGTATCCAAATATATTTTTGGTTAAAAGTTATGTGCTTGGAGATAACTACTGTGCATTTTTTTTTTTTTTTTTCCAGCTTGTAGCTATTCAGAAGCTACTTTAGAAAGTTATTCATATACACTCTAAATTCTGTGGGGAGCTACAGAAAAATGATTTATATATTTTAGATTATCACCTTTTCTTGGCTTAGGTTCTTAATTTTTAGATATATAAAATTATGGTAAATGGATCACATTCTAAACGTAGATATGCAAATGTAAGGTTTTAAGTATTGCCTGCGAAAATCATGTTCCAAAATAGTGCCCACAGTGAAACTGAAGTGTTAAATTGGTTTAGAAATATGCTCCTTGTCCTCTAATCACTGGGAGTCAGGAACCCAAATATGATTTCCTAGGTTTTCAGGACTTTTATTTTTTAATTAAATACATCTCAAAAAACCTCAAGTAACTTAATGATTATTATTCTATGTTTTATACAAACCAGTAAGCTGCTATAGCTCTGCTGAAATGAGTAAATCAGCTGCAGAGAATTGACAAATTTTGGGGAGATAAATAGAAAGAAAAATAAAGTATTAACTGACTTTGACATTCAAAATTGATAATGCATAAATATACTTTTTCTTCTATCTTACTTGTTTTATTCTGTTTTGATTTCTGCTCAGCTGACTGCAAAGAACAGTCTAAGCACAGAGTAAACTTTATCAAAATAGTAAAACTTATGGAGCAATGAGCAAAAAGGCAAAAGTTAGGGCAAATGTTTAACTGCAAATGCAAAATCTTTCCTCCAAGGATAGGTAAATTTGATGCAATTGCTTTTATTACTAATTTTACTTCACTGCACTTAAATGTTCACCTAAAATTCATCCATTGAAAATTTAGCCCATATGCACCACAATCAAAAAAATCTCTAGGGAAACGTGATCATACACTGTGATGACTTTCTAGGGAGCAGCATAAACAAAGAAAAAAACAGCTAATTCTATTTCCAGATAGAGAGGACAACTGTAAGGTAAAAATAAGAAGGCAAAATGAGTAACTTATAACAAATGTGTTAACAAAGATATATTTGCCCTGTAAAACGAGCTAAACACTGTTGTCATTAGAGATGACATCAGCAAAATATTTTGGATAATTGTGCACTCTTAAAGATATAATTTGCCATTAAAAGTTTTTATTTCCTCATTGTTTTTCAACAAGCTTACTTGATAGATTTTCAATTTATACAGAGTTAACTTTCACAGCAGAAGGAAAAAATATCATCCATACAGCCAGTTACTGTGACAAGTTTTCATGAACTCAGATGAGAAATGGGACGAGCAACCATTTATCCTACCTAAGGATGGAGCTCAGGAATTTGGGAATAATTTAATGAAAATTGGGATTTCTCATTAGCAAATACTTTTTCGTAATAGCAAATTAGTGGATAAAATCTCTCCCTGATTTTTTTACTGTGAAAATGACCTATATCTTTGAGAATATTCTTGTAAAATAAACAAAGAAACTGTGAAGAAATGAGCAGAGAAGATCTCTTTGATAAAAAGGAGCCAATGAAGAGTGAAAATCAGAAAAAAAGTAGGAGATGTAAAGGGGAAAACACCACACTTTTATTATTTTTACATTAATTTTTTTCTGTTTTGGAAACTTCCTTGAGAGGCTAATGAGCCCTGGGAGCAGCTAGCTGAGTTTTCCTAGCAACTTGCAGCCACTGGAACTGAACATATGGTTTCAAGTCCAGCAGCTGCTCTTCTCCTTCCAAATTAACGCAGCTGTTTAGGAGGTTCTAGTAAGTCAAATGAAGGGAGTAAAATAGAAGTTATGGGTAGAAGAGGAGAATGAAAATACATGCAGTAAATCCTGTCCTTAAACCTTTATCGAAAGTTATGATAGCCTGGAGGAGAGAGGCAGGGAGGCACATCTGCTCTCCTGGCAGCAATCGATATTTTTGCTTCATGTGACAAGACCCAATTCATGCAGCCCTTAGACTCTTCACTGATATTGTCAAAGGATGCTTTTGTTAGTAACAATCTTGAAAGTAGTGAAGACAGTAGAACTAAGGCATTTCTGGACATCTTATAGCTTTCCATGATGATATGGGTTTACCATTACTGTTCTTAGTGACTAGTCATGAATTTGAGGCTGGTGCCCTAGAGGTGAAGAGCATATTCGCTCAGTAAAATATTCCTAAATGCAACTGGTAAAACAGCCTATATCACAACAATATGATGTTCAGTTCTGGATCTGAGCACAAAAATTCATTATAAGTTGGAGAAACTGCTTGCATTCATGTAGACTGCCACATGACAAACCAAACTGGAGTATCTTGATGAATGAATACTTCCCACAGGTTTATTGTCCTCAGCCTATTGTCTCCAGAATTGAGGGTGGGATGGGTATGGGTATGTTGAAATAAAACCTTTGGAGAGCCAGGAAAACAGAGAAGAGGATTTCTTAAACAAGCAATACATCAGTTCGGTTAGCCTGATTACCATCCTTTTATCCTGATGTCTGTGTCTAGTAGACCATAAATAAATGAAAGTTCCAAGGTACAGGAATATATGAATCAATTATTCAGTATTTAAAAATACCTACAAAATAAATTATTTTTCAGTTTTATTTGTTATATACTTACTGAAGTCTTTTTTGTATTTATTTTAATTTACTCACTGCTGCTTCTAAACCTGTTCATAGGAGTAAAGGACTTGAATATTCAGGCCAGGCCTAAGCATCTTGGGCAAAGGGCAGTTTCTGTTAATCTGCTATTTGCTTTTTATGCACAAAAGCACAGTTAGAGCTATGCTTATTTGTACAAAACTTGTTACTTTTTAAAATGGAACAGCTTTTTTTGTTTGTTTTTGTTTTTGTTTTCCCCCTCTTTGTAAGTCTGTTGGAAGTTTTGAAAGAGTGGTTTAAAAGATCAGTTTACTCTTTCTGTTTTGTTTGTATGTGAACTGATATCAATCTTTCCATTTGTTGCAGAAAAATATTGGAAATTTCTGATGTTGAGATTAACCTATCCTTCACACTAAATACTCTGAGCCCAATTTGACTCTATGGGGAATTCAAGATGATTTACTTGAAGCCTCATCTTCTTTCTACCCTGAGAGAAAGTCAGCTCTTAGTAATAATCCTCACTGTCACCCATCCTGAGTGAATTCCTTTCTTCTTAAAGCTTTTTAAAGGAAGGCCATTTGCAGCTCTATCAGAAAGGTGGTGATTGTTAACTTCTTTGGAACAAGAGAGTGGTTCTGATTCAGGGCCCTACCCAAAGTGTTAGCATCACAAAGAGATGTTCCTGAAGCTGGAGGCAGTTCTCTGTCAGCTCCACTGCCATGGGCTGTCTCCTGCTTCCTGTGACCTAGCTGCAAAAGTGAACCTATTAGTGTCCTCAGGTAGAGGAAGGCCAAATTCCCAACCTGTCCAAACACTGATTGAAGAAGTCTCAGTTGACTTCTCAATTAATTCAAAACTTAATTATTTGTTGCTGTGAAGTGGCAAACACTTGTCCCCCCTCTTTTCATGAATCTCTCTTTTCAAACAGAAACTGCTGGAGAGGTGAAGACTATCTCTTGCCATACAGACATCCTGTGCTTAGCGTTGTAGGGCATTGAGCTTGGTGAACAGTGTGTAACTGGAACAAAAATAACAGTAAAGCGTTTTTCAAGTGTGTAGGTTTATGTCAATAAGATGATTCAAATTAGTAACTGCTGCTCTCAGTGGTTGTGGTTGACAGAGCAGGTACTAAGTGACCAATAAATAAAGCAGTAGTTGGATACGTACAGCTAGTTTTCCTTATAGATCCACATCTGGGATATCACACCTCTTATTCACTGGGTGCTTATATGAAATACGTGAACTAGCAGAGTTTAGATCTAAGGCCCATCCCTAGGTATATAACATTGTATGAAGCAAGTACACTGCAAAAAAAATGCACACAGAAGCCAAAAAAGGGCTATATGTATGTTATCTTATTTGCAATGGAATAATAACAGGGAACACCAAGGTGAGTTTGGGATGTAGTAAGACCTCAGCTCAAGTTTTTTACGACTTGCCACACAACCTTACCATTATCTTAACACATTTAATTATTAATACCTCCATGGTGATGAATCAAATGTGCTGCATTTGACTGGCACAGGATGGTAAGTGCTTTGAAAGTCATTATCCTAAACACAAAAAGATTTTGAATAATCCTTCAAAATGTCAAGGCATACATCACATCAGCAATTGTTAAATATTTCTTCTGAGGAAGAAGTTAATTTAAAGCACTTTTGATGTTTAATGCCACTCACTACAGAAGCTGAAAATTAACCCTCTGCATTTCCCTCCCCCAGATCTTAGCAGCCTCAGTATAATGTTCTAGGGTGGTAGGACATTTTCAATGCATCTTTTTAAAAAGAAATCAAAGGCAGCTTTAGGAAGCTTGAAGGATGAAAAGCCCCACCAAACTTCTAAATTGACCCATGGGAAACAAGGAACGGGGTATTTTCTTGTCAAATCTATCTTTAAAATGGGCCCATTAAAATTCCCTTTTAATGCAGAAAATTGTCCTCCCTGCTGACTGAATTTCACTGAGGAAATATCAAGCTCCTGCCCCCTTCCTGTGGGAGGTATAATGCCGCGTGTAGCAATTTTTGTAGTAATTTACCCCCTCGCTAGAATAATGGGATTGAACAGAATGTGTGATGAGAGTCTGATAAACCTGCAAACAAATTGTTATTGCTAAAATAAGAAAGTGGTTGAATTTTTATGATAAATACCAACATGTCTTGGCAGTTGTGAGCTGACAGCAGAACTGTCAAATTTCAAAAAACTTTTGAAAATAGCATGTAAAGCTACGAGATTCCTTCAGCATTCTGATTGTTACTCATTCCTCATTAAAATGGATGGAAGTTGTGCCGTCTTGGGAATGAGATTGGTCTTCAGGATGAGACATGAGAGGGTATTTGGGCATTGTTAATGGTTTGCTTTATCTAGGGAAATCATCACTTTTGTAAACCTGTTGCCAAATGCTAGATCAAAAAATGTGAAACTCTGGGATTTCCAGGGATATAAAAGTAATCATTGGCATGAGTACTTCTTGTCTATGGTTTTCTACATCCATTCTTTTAAAATACCTTCTTATTTTTCCCTTCTAGTTACCTAATTTTTCACACAAAGCCTTAACAATGCCCAAAATGTTGAAAAACACTGTCAACAGCAGAATTTCAACATTACTGATATGCATGAAACTTGTTTTCACCCTACCTTAAATATATCTGATAGAGAGGAAATAAACCTCAGATACCTATTACAGTAGGCCGTTGCTTTGGGTTAAGCTTTAGGAGACATTAAATAACATCAAAATAAGCAAACAAGCAGACAAATATTGTATGAGGGCAATATGACAGAAAAGAAAGGTGGGAAAGTGTTCTCTGTTCTCACAAAAATATTCTGTCCCTAAATTCTGGTAGCAACTTGCTGACATCAAACATAATTAATGAGGTGTGAAGTTCCAGAAGCATAGTGAAATTCATTGTCATCCAAATGCCAGAACAATATGGAGAAATCTTAAATCCTTTTGTGTGAATAAAATCTGGCTGGAAGCCTTTGCTTCCTTTTGAGTTTATCCTCAGTCTGGTTGGCTTCATAGAGTGGTCAGAAGCTACTGAGCAGAGCAAATAATCTCTGATAGCCATCAATTAAAAACAAAAAGAAAACAAAAAGAAAAAAAAACGAGAAAAAAAAAAGAAGAAAGTTCAGTTAGGTGTTCTTGTCTTGTAGGCATGCAGAAGCAGTGTTAGGCTTTTCATTTATAAGAAATAGAAGTGCTTGATAGGGGTCTGTACATTGGAGGAGAATGTGGTGAAGAAACAAGGTGAGATAACTGCAACTCTGTAATTATCTTCTCCCCTGTTACATGGTGCCTCCTACAGCAGTGTGAAGCATGTGTTTTTTATGTATTTGGCAATCAATACTAGCTTCTATCTTTCAAGTCTCTAAGCAACTTGGTAACTGGGAGAAGGCAGCCACCAGTCAGAAAAACTGAGGAAGGTCTTAGACAGACCCTTGGAGCAGACTCACAGCTGTGGACCTCCAATCCAAGACTGTCCTGTCGTAAGCATAGGTAGAATGTATCTCTGGGTGTCTAGGCTGGGGTTTCTATACAGAAGAGATGAGCAATAGTTTTTCTATCAAGATATCTTTCAATTTAGATGACAAAAACACTGAAACTAAACAAAACAAAAGTGAGGTATCCAGTACAGAGAACAGTGTGTACCAACAGTGATAAACTGCATTGAATTCTGCCTCGCACAATGAAGTATGTTGTGTATAGAAGCTAGGAAATACAGAGAAAAAGACAAAACAGACCATTATAGCATCAGCAAAATCAAACCTTTTAAGTCAGCCATTAGTAGGCTTTTACCCCACCTGACAGGACATAAGAAGGGAAACATATCTCAAAATAGGGAATTATTTAATAAAAAAGTTTTTTAGTGTTTTATAAAAATATCAATGTAAAATGGATATAAAAAGATAAAATATAAACTATGAAACAATAAAGATTTGTATCTGTGGGAGTTTCACCAGTGTCCTCATTATTTGTTTATCTAGCTTTTAGTCCATTTGAGAAATATTAAACTATTACTTTTAGAAGCCTGCAATGATCATTTCAGTGGTTTACTCAGGTCACAAAAGAAGTAAATGACTAATTAAAAATACCTAAGGGATCCTAATTCGAAGCCTAGTACTCCTAAATTCAGTACTATAATCCTTAAAATCAGTACTATAATACTGGAGAGTAAATAACCTGGCAGTCCACAAAAAAAAAAAAAAAAAAAAAAAAAAAAAAAAAAAAATTATTATTAGTTTTGGAGAGCTCTTTGCTCTTTGGAGTGGCAAAGCATTCAGTTGTTACAGATGCAGTTTAGTGACACACTTTATAATGAACAAAGGAAAAAGAGTATTAAAGAAAGCCTGCATTGATGATATTGAATAACCTCTCTGTTAGGGAAAATAGCAAAGCCTCAACTACAAATTCTTAAACACAAATGAAATGTTTTTTAATTAAACTACCAGTAATAAATTTAAGCCATAGAGAAGAATATACTGAACTTAGTTTTTGAAATTAGTTTTTGAAATCCTGCAGACTACATCTCATTTTCTTTCCACTTAGCCATTGCAAACTGAACAAGGTGCTATGGCCATTGAATAGAAATATTTAAGAAACTCTATCCAGCTGCAAACCTGAGGCTAAAATAGATTACATTGTGTAACTTATTGAACTTATTTAGTTGTGATGAACGACTCCAAAAGAATCTTCTAATGTTAGTTATGCGGCACATGCAACAGTAATGTTAAATAGAAAAGTGTTCTCGATAACATGAGCTTATGAAGAACATACACCAGTGACATGAGGTTCCTTTGGTATCTGTTCAGTCTTTGCTTTTGACAAGGATAACACTGAGTGCCAGGGATTATGGACACAGGGAACTGAATTTGGTTATTCTGAGTAAAGCTACCAGCATATTTCATAGATTTGTCCATTTAAAAGTCAGAAGAGGTCAATACAGCTTTGTAAATGCAAACCATATATGATGCAAGCCGTAGATCTCAACGTTTCTCTTCTCTGATACCTTCAATGACTTTATAGCCTGTTCCTGAAAGTCACCGAGGAGTCAAACTAGAAGACAGTGCTCTCTAACTGAACCATACATGAATTAGTGCAGTATTTTTTTCTGTGAGTAAATCTGCAGCGTTCTAAAGGAAACACTGCTCCCAGCACGGCAGAAGTGGTTTGCCCTGATCTAGTTGTCCCTCTCCTCTGGGCATCCCGTAGGACTGCTTCAACGTGGGTGCAGTCCCAGGAGGTACAAAGCAGGAGAGCATGAGAGAAATGTGTGTCTGGTAGGGTGCTGCTTCTCCACAAAATTTCTCATCTCACCTGTCATTCACAAGGAGTATGTAATACCTGTGGAAATGCATTGTAGACTTTGCTGCCTTTTATTCTGAAACTGTTTAGTGCATTTACATTTTCTGTGAAACTCAATCAACTTTCCAGCTTTTCTTTTTGAACCTTTTCTTTTTCCCATTAGTCTGTTAATAATTGTTGCTTTCCTGGCATCCTTGTTCTGTTGGGTTATTATGCATTCCTCAGCACTGTGAAAAAATGAAAAATGGAAAAAAATCACATGCTTTTCAGCTGACTTAACACTGCGTAAAATGCTGAAATTATTAATTGAACATCTTGATTATAAATTAGGTGGAAATAATGTTGAAGAAGCAGCCCCTAGTCATATAGGTTTATTATTAGGGCTACGCACTGAATGATTTGAATTCCATTCCAGTACTGGTAAATATAGTTATTATGGAAGAATGTGAGCTCATGGATTTTGGCTGAATGTCAGCTGAATCAAGCAGGATATTTCATCCATAATTTAAAATTGCATGTCCTAAAACAATGCCTGTGTTATCTCCTGCTTCCACCCTTGCAAGAATAACGTGGTTATGATTCTTACACGAGATAAGGAAATTATTTCAGCCACTATAGAATAACTAATTGCCAATAATACTCTTGTCAGCTGTCCCTGTGAGCAGTAGCACCCTATTGTGCTAAGCACAGTATACTCACAACACAAAGTTTGCAGTGTATTTGTATGATGACTGGAGAATCACAGCTGCCACGGGAGAGCTTATCATTAACGTTGTTGATATTAGATGACCTATAGTTTGTTTGGATGCCAGACTCATTAAATGGAAAGATATCCAGACTTCATGGGTGCGGTTTTCACTCCCCTAGCGTATTTAACAGGGCCAAGGTTTCATGATAAGAGTCACTCAGTTGGATGCCACACAACTTAATGCTGCCTCATAAGTCATAATTTCTTACCCTACTGATTTACCTTAGTGTTACAGATTGTATATGTGTTGGACTATTATTTGTGCTTTATACAGCACTGACCTTGGAATAGTCCCAGGCTGGCTGAGCCATTTAGTCACTACCATAATAGATACGTTAAACAACAGCTACAATTGTTGTCGTCTATCCAGATAGGCTTGGAGCTCAAGATATGCTGTTTGACAAATGTGCCGCCTCACCACTGCTGCAGCATTGCAAGGGAACCCTATTCATCTTCACAAATATTGCAAAAGCAAAAGCAGATCTGATTTGAAGGAACTGAAAGGTCCATCTATGTTTGTTTGGGGGCTCTAGAGGGTTAGGGGAAAGGTTCGCCTGAGAGGTTAAGAGCTTAGCTCTGTCCTGGATCAAAGTAAGCTCTTAAATCTGAACAGCTTTTCCTTGAGGCCACAGAAGTCTGTTGAGACCTTCATTATTTCAAATTTAAGAATTCCCTATTTCTCGCTATTTTCTTTTTCTCCTTTTAACTCTAATCTGTCCTTCTCAGACAGGAAAGAGACACAGTGGCTTGTGGCAATCCTGGATTCTGGCCTAGTGACTAGTTTGAATTTCCTGGTTGCTCTGGTTCATCCCAGTTTTCCAGACTCAGTCCCGTAAGTTGCTTGCCGGGAGCACGTCACGAGGAAATGAGGACTTCTTGCACTGGTAAGGGATACTCTTTGTCTTTCAGGATTGCTCCTTGTACTCTAGACCCCCCTCCTGGACACAGCGAGATGTGGGAAGCCTTAGGAAAGTAGGATTATCCCATATTCCTCTGTGCAGAGATACCATATGAGGGAAATAGCCAGCAACATGCAGATTTAAAAGCAAACAATTTCTACAGTTCCCACTACTTCAAGTCCTTCTCCATATCCGTGTGAAGCAAATAACAGCACTGCTGTCTAGAGGTCTACACCCAGGTAAAGGAAAAAGGGAGTATTGCTCTAAGTTGCCTAAGAAAAACCCACAAAAAATACCAAGCAAGAGATACACCTGTATAAGGATCCTTCCTAAGTTCGCACATGAAATAATTTAGACAGCCGTGAAAACAAGTACAGAGGACATAAAGTTTGATCGAGAACTCTGAGTTTGATAGGCAGCCTGACAAGTCAGAAACCTTAACGGATTTCTGCAGTAGTTCCTGTGTATACTACCAAACAAAACTTTTACCTTATAGCGTGCAATGTTGCTCCCACAAAAGTCCCAGAAGAATGTCAGTGCTGACTGCTTATGATTGCTTATCTCACTCACATTGTCTAAGTGGGGATGTCTGGACTTGCACACTAAAGTGATGCTGTTAGGGAGGTCCACCTCTTGTGTCCCACCATATTAATCAGATGCTTAGAAAATCAGGTGCCAGCTGTGGGTGATTACTGGACAAAACATAAAGAATATCACATTACTTTGTTTTGAGGCGCTGCTCTGCAAACTTTAGGTGGAATTAGAGAATAAATTCACTTAACTGACAAGGGAGACTTGCCTTGCTACTGCTCTGCTTCATGGATGGTCAACTTTTGCTGAAAAGTTACATGTGGCTTGAAACCTGCTCCAGTGTGAATCATTTTCTTGGGCTACAATGGCAGATATTAGAGTTGGCTGTGGAGTTTAGCTGTGCATCCTGAAGTTCTGGTTTTAAAGAAAGATGAGCAATGAGGTCTTCTGAAGCCTGAAAAAGCAGCAAACTAGCCTCATCCTCTCTGGAAATGTGGAACCCAAGGAAAGCTGCTGTTCTTAATACCTAGATTCTTGTAGCTTCTCACCTTGGCTATCATAGACATGTGATGATTCCTGTTCTGATGGTTCAGACATTTAACATCCACCGCATTGTTTGGTTGCATTGTCCCAAAACATTGCACTGTCCTCCACTAAATTAAGAGAGGCCTGCAGAATGTGCTCAGTTATTTGTGTGTGCACTTTTCCTAAAGTACAGGTAAATACATGAGCTTTCTCCTATTGATCAAACTTTCTTCTGCATTTACAGGCTTCTCAAGTGCTTGGTTTATGGCTATTTCTCCTGTTTTCAGTGTTAGATCAATTGACAGAGTTGGAGTAGGTAAGAATTCTTCTAAAATGAAAGGGCCTGTTCGGTTATTTTTCTTGTGTTTGCTTTGTTTTACTAGTAATTGTGAGGAGATATCAGTTTGTAAGGAACAAATGGCTAAATGACAATGGTAAACCTGTATAAAAAGACACACATCTCAGAAACCCTCAAAATGGGTGCATCTGGAAAATTAGAAATTCTTCAAATATTCACTAAGAAATAGGAGCTTTAGAGTAAGTTTCCTGGAGTGATTTGGCATGGTTGTCTGATCCTAGGCAAGACTATGTCTTTGGTGATATCCAAAACCCAGGGGATGAGGAATGAAATTCATGCCACAAAAGGAAAAATACAGGAGGACTGGTATGGAGTTATACAATTACTAGCTAATAGCTAAAATAGTAGCTGTCCCCTTCTTCCTGACACCACCAATTCTACAAATTTATACCATGATTTTTTTAGCCTGGTTATGGGGTGGGAAAAAAGTAACATAACTTTTCCCTGCTCCTGCATGTATGTCTCATCTTACAATATACTGTTAATGATGAACTACTGACCTAATTATTTCTAAGTACTAAACATCTTCTCGTTGAATTAAGAAGATTTTTTAACCTGCTACTCAGCTTTTTGAATGTGGGTCCTCTGTTGTGATACGAGAAGTATTCCAAAAATATTTTTGGAACTTAAAGTTGTACTAAAGGATATCATGGCTCACCCATCCAGTTCCTTCATCAGTCTGTATTAGCTCCAAATGCTCCAGAGGAAAATGAAAAATGAACAAAATTATCAGAAGTAGTAAGTTCCAGGAGTGACATTTTAAAACACAAGTGGATAAAACTTTCCCCTGATATTTAGGTGATGTTTTTTTCTGTGAATTGTGATACCTTGTTTCTTCAGTTGTTGTTATTTTTAATATTTAAGATACAAAAATAACGGTATAATGGTTGCCATTTATTGTTCATTTTTTGTGTTCAAAATATTTGTGAAAATATTTTAGGCTAAACCACCTAGCTGGGGTTTATCTTGTAGCAATGGCCAGCAGCAGGTATTTGCAGAAAGGGTATAATAAATCAGGGCATGGAGCAAGTGTGTCAGCTTTTGGCAAGGGTTTTGAATAACTAATGAGACATTCACATTATCATATTTAACATCAAAGGACCACTCTTCCATATGAAAACTCTCATTATCTCTATTTCACCCTCAGTATCTTGTATTTTCTGTTAGACAGTCCTACACTTGATGTCATAAAAGTCAGAAGTGGAAGCAGAAGAATTTCTTCCTTTCTGAGATTCAGTTTGATATCAGGTAGAGCTGTGTAGGTTCACCATCAAATTCCTAACAAAGGAAGATTCTGGAATCTGACAGAAAATGAAATCTGACGTTATGAAATAGAATTGAGGCATCTTCGTCACTTGAAGGATACAGTGTTAGTGAGATGGCTCTGATTAAACAGCTCATACAGAAGTGTTGGGGAAACTCAAAAAGCCACAGCCAAGACTTCAGCTAAAGTGGTGTGTCTGAACCAGTAAGTGAAATATGCTTTTAAACAAAGCAAAAGGAATACAGGGAAAACACTATATCAAATAAAAAGTAAACACTAAGTATGGTATTCACTCCTCTAAATTTTGTCTATCTAAATGTGAGGCATGCCATTTAAGTTGAGCACCAAGATGCGTTCTGTAGTCAGCAGAGAAAGGATATCACTTCCAGATGAACAACAAAATTCATGAACAACAAATTCATCAACAAAAATATATCTGAGGCGGGGGGTAGATCAATCACTTACTCTCCACTGAGTACGGGGAAAGTCTGGAATCACAGCTTAAATTTGATGCCTAACTTTTAGACAGATAAAATTAAGTGAGATGAGTCCTACCCTAAATATCTACCACCCCATCACTTTTTCTTCATGGTTGGATTCATTGTTGTTAATGGTTGATTTCACTTTCAGCTCTTATATGCTGGTAAATTGCTCTTGCTCTCTGCTTTTCTATATTTCAGGGGAATATTTGTACTGAGTAAATAAAACGTTGCGCAAATTACAGGAAAAATCAGTTTCCTGCATATTTTTTTAAAAAGCTTACATAAAACTCACACAATAAACTTAATCTCTATTGTTACCTGAATGTTAAAAGAAAAAAAGAAAGGGGGTGGGGGGTGGGGGGTGGGAAGGGAGAACAGGGAGAGATGATTTCTCCTTATAACCTGTTTAAAAAGAGTAAAATTGCTAAATTTCTTTACACCTTATTCACAAATATAAACCAGAGTTTGCAAGGATTCACATTTTGAAGATTATTTTTGTTCTGAAAAAAAGAGTGGTACCCCTGTAAACAAAAGTCCACAGAAAATCAACATACAGTTTGTATTTTTGATTTATAGTAATGAATTGGTTTGTGTAAATTAACTAATGATCCTCAAAGCAAGGTACCCTGATGCTTTAAGGCAACTGAAGTGTTTCTCAGAAACTGAATTTAAGTGGAGCAACCCGGTTGAAATATCANCAGGCTGAGTAAATTATATCCGCAGCAATACAGCATCAACGAGAGGCACAGAAGTAAACAATTTAATCACAGAAAGAATTCTGAGCAGGGATATAACCTTGTGCATTTTCCATCCCACCAGCTTGAAGGTCATTACACCTCAATCGGGATGAACAAAAGAAACTGCTTTGTGAGAATAGGTGTCTCACCAACTAACTTCCCTTTACATATACAAGACGGCTGTTAGTAAATGTCACCACTGAAGGCTCTCTCTGAGCAAGTGCAGCCAAAAGAAATCTGGCCAAAAATAACAGTCAGAAAACTACTAGTTGTCCCAGCTTTTAGGACACCAGCTTCCTTTGTCCTGCTTTTGAAAACACCAGCTGGTAATTTACAGCCATGTTTCCCTTTGGGGACCTTAAATACAGATCTGCAGAAGTATATCCTTGGATGTAGTTTGTCTCAAAGCACCAATCCTTCAAAGACTTTTTAGGATGACTTTCTGGGAAGCATGTGTTAGCATGGAACTGTCTTTCTGACTGACAGTGAACAGTTCAAGTTGCTACAACTAATGGCATTACTCTCATATATGTGATCCATGTGACTAAGGCTTGAGCTCCAAGAACAAAAATATCTGAAATCCTCAGATGCTTTGTGCTTACTGGGTAAGCAGTAAGGGGTATTTTTCCTTAGAAAAGGAAAGAAAAAATCTATTACCAACAAATAATAATAATAATAAAAAAGTGGAATTTGGCCCTTCAAAAGCAGGTATCAGCCACCTCATCAAAGAATTAGCAGGACTATAAATTTCAATGGTTTCTTTCCACACGCAAAAAATTGCAGTGGATTCTGAAAACTGTTATAATAAATTGAAAGGAAAAGAAAGAGGCTTCTTCCTGAAGTTTTTCCAAACAGTAAATGCATTTATTTATCAACCTGGAGTATCGGATACACCTGCTCCCAGTGGACTCACTTAGTACCAGGAATTATTGCTGAACAGAAAGCTTATTTAATCTATTATGGGTCAGAATTTTTATCAAGCTGCTTAATTAGAGTTTTCTCTCTCTCTCTCTCTCCTTTTTTTTTTTTTTTTTTTTTTTTTTTTTTTTTTTTTTTTTTTTTTTAGGTGTTTNAATGAGGAGTTTCATCACTCCTGCCAAGATGAGTCAGGTGTTTTTAAACAGATGAGTGTGATGTCAGTAAATATGCTACATGATGTATCTTCACTGTATCTTCCATTTGGAAGTAGGGTCAAAAGCTTCATTAGTTCAATAATATTTCAAGGAACTGTTTAAAACTTTTACTAAGGCCATAATATCACACATTCTTTTTTTTTAGCTAGAGCCTCCAACAAGTTAAATTAGATGTTAAATGAAAATTAGTCATCTAGGCTCTCTATGAAACTTTCAGATGGTTTTATATAAAATAAGTCTCATTTTTGAATTCTCTTTCACCAGGGAACTACTGCCACATAACATTTTAATTTATATTATTTGGTATCAAATGGGAGAGGGAAATGGGAATAGCACCTCAGTTGTTCCAAACCATAACCTCATTTGTTTTATGGAAAATATTAATTCATGAAAATGCATGAAGAAATAATAAGTATCTGTACAAGAAAACAGGTCAGCAAGTTTTTGAAAATTACTTTCCCATATTCAAAAGTAACAGCAGCCCTGAGACAGCTATCTGGCATGAAAAATTTTCACCTAAAGGATGGAAGTCTCAAAAATCATAGTAACTGAGGATCTGAATTTATGGAAAGTGCCAGATAACTGGGACTGATACTTGCCACACAGTTACACCTCTGATATGGCCTGGATTAACTGAAGTTCCTGTGTCTCTGTATGGGGTGTACTATTGCCAAGCAGGGCCAGTATCACAACAAACGCTCTATATCGAACAGCAGAAATGTAACTGCAAAACTGGTCAGATTTCAAGGCTCTAGGAAGCTAAGTCATCAAGACCTTGCCCTTATAATGTGGCAACCTGCCTCAGGTGATGTTGTTGGAAATTTTCCCTCCTGTGAACTTCAGGATTTTTATACGTTTTCTGTAGAGCATTTTGCTTTAAACCCCAGAAGATGTAAATCCATAAAGTTCTATTGACTTTGATAGTATGACTCCACGCTCATCGAGCATCTGGTCCCGTGGAATTTTTATCAACTAGAAACACAGGAGTCACGGGACAAGCTCATACTTTCAATGGAATCAGTGCAAATTTTATTATTGACTTCAACACCACCAGCATTTTAATCACAGGTGTTCTGTAAGGTCACACAAAAAGAGAGCTTCCCATTAACTTAACAGAAATATTTGGGTGAACAAAGATACTAGACTGAACAGAGTTTTCAGGACCATTGACTAAACTACCCCTATTAAAATATCATATATTCTAACAGAATATGGACCAATTAAAAGTTTAACATTTGTAAACAAAATTAAACAGTCTAAATATTTCTTGGAAAATACTATCAAGATAAGAGTAGCAGAACTTTCTGATTAAATAACAAAGGAATCCGAGGGGAGGGGGAGGGGAAAGTACATTATCCACATTTGATTTTATAGACCCTCTGTAAAAGGATAAAATACTGTCTGGGAAAACAAAAGAAGTCTCAAATTTACATCATTATTTTGATATTTCTTCTAGAGACCGCTGAAATGAAAAGAAGCTAAGAAAGGAAAGGGAAAACATGTTGGTGAAAAACATGCAGTCTCTTACAGGCAATCAGATTCTGTTTATAAAGGTTTCTTTCTGCAGCTGGAAAAATACTCAGCTAAACCTGTAACCTTATTGAAACAGAGTCAAGAGATTATGAATACCAATCTCTAAGGAATCAAAAAGAATACATGGGATTTCTATTTGAACAATGATCTAATCTGTGCTTTTATTACATACTATTGGTAAAATCTTGGCTGTCCTGAAGTCACTGATAAAACAACATGATTTTGCTCCACTTTAATTATATTTCCATTTCAAACAATGCACAGTCATTCCAGAATTCTGAAGCTGATGGAGTTTGGCTCATATTCTGTAAATTATACTAGCCTAAATTTGTAGAATTAAGATGTACCTCTCATTTACCTGTGCTGATTCTGTAATAAAGGATCAGAAGAAAACAGAATGCATCTTATTTGGGAGATAATTTTGATGCTTTCCTCAGGGAAAACAGAACTGTATTTCATGAAGAATACTGCTGAATTTCTACAAATCAACATGACGTAATATGGCTTTTTTGTGTGTGTGTGTCTTGAAGTAATTTATTTCCCATATTCAGATTACCAAGAAGTACTAGAAGACTAAAGCCTTATGATCTCTTAAAAGACCTTTTATAATGTGGGCAAACATATAGACAGACCCCAAGATGTTCTATTCTGAGGGACATTAAAAATATCAAAAGTTTCCAACAGACCACAAAACTTGAAAATCTCTGAAATAGATCTGTCTCTCTATCAATCCATTCCTCTTCCACAAAGACAAAATTTCTCACAGTCTATACAGAATTTTTTTTTGGTTTGCCAATTCATTACTCTGATATATTTTGAAATGTCAAATAGGTATTTACTTCCCTGTTATGTTTATGACCTGTAAGTGCTTTAGAGCATATGAATGTATGCTTTAAAGTTCATGATGCATTTATATCAGTTGATCAAATGAAGTCTTACCAGCAGCTGTGCTCTTTCTCAGAGATGGTTGTTTCATGATGTATTTTTTGAAGTCTTTTCACGATTAACAGGTCTATAAAAATGTAAGACAACCTCAGACCACTGGTCAAAGATGACATGGTACTTAAAGTCATCAGCCTTATGACAACTGCCTGTAGAAATAACACAGGTCATATCAATGTCTTCAGTAGCTAGTGACTTTGTTTACTCCATTTCAGGTGCCAGGGTGGATACAGTCCAGACCAGGAAGAATGAACTGGCATAGATAGAATGACAGACATTAGGCATAAGTACTTTTTATATCAAGCCTTTGGCAAGTTACTTGTTGGAAAAATCTGTTCTCATGAACACAATCCAAAAACTGCAAGTTGTGCTACTAAGGCATATGATAACTTCTACTATCCAGGGATATGATAATACATACCATCCTGGGATATGCCAAACCATTGCCAGCGTAATGGCTTATTCCAGATGCCAGTCAAGGTCCTTTTTGACAGCCTTAGGGCATTTCAGTATAAAAGCAGTTTTGACTGGGTTGTTCAAAGCAGAAGATATTTTTTTTCCCCCTGTTAGAAACTGTAAATAAACTTTGAGTGGAGAGAATGGAACATTATACAATTCCCCTCATTCACTATGACTTGTAATTATGCTTTTACTGTTCTGGTTTTGGGGCTTTTTTATCTTCCCACATGTTGCATCTAATACAAAACCCTCCTCTTCCACATTATTTCTAGGCTACAGACAGGGAACAAAAGTAACAAACACAAATATAATTGAAAATTTGAGAGGAAAAGATTGAAATAAGGCTTTATAGTCAGAACACTAAAGTTAGAGGTCTAATACAGCTGGAAATAAGAGATTAAGTATGATTAGCTGTCACGGTCAATTTTTCAGTGAAATCTTAAAGTTGGTGTGATCCTACATTCACAAAGTTTTAGCCAGTTCTCAACTATCAGATTACGTACCAGATAAATGACTTAAAATATGTCTAAAGCTATAGGGAGTTTACTTTTTAATGGTAAACCAGCACACCAGTGATAAAAAAAATATAAAAAATATATGTTTATTTATTTAGAAATTAAAATTAGGTAAATAGTTAAAAAATGTACAAGGACTAAGCATTATGGAGAATTAAAAGGAAAGGTTAAGGTATTGAATCCTTTTCATTGAAAACTGATTAGAAAATATTCTGCATTTACTTTCACATGGGATTCACTCTTAGTTGTAAGAGGCATAGGAGAGAGCAGAAATGTGGTTCTCCAGAGCAATAGAACTGATAAAAATCCATTCAGGTTTGAAAAGAAATATGTGGGGGAAAAAAAGGTAACCATAAAACCCAAAACTACTCTAGAAAGTTTAACCAGTACATTAACTAGTAATTACCCTTAATTAAATGTAATTAATATAAGTTAATATTAATCAGATAATATTACATACTAGAGTAATATTAATTTTACTTCACATTAATTGCAATGAATTATTAACAATTGGAATAGCCTACAAGAACGCTGAGGTGATTTTTTTCGTTATTTACATATTTTGCACCAAAACTGTGTATTATCTTAAAGCAAATAAAAGCACTTGACTGCTCTGAGCCCCTTATATGATCACCTTCTTTGGACTTATCTCTTACGTTATTATGGTATCAGAGGTTCAGTTGCATACTCAGCTAACTAGCTATAAATAAGCTAGTCTACTTTGTGAACATGTTAGCTTGCATTCTGAAAGCATGTAGTCTATCCAAACTGAGAAGTCACCTTTTTTTTCAAGTCTAATTAAACTGATTGCAGGGACGGGCTAATGAGCTTGGGATTAGGTTACCACTTCTGAGTAATGTACTCCATAAAAAATCAATTTACCTCACAATCAGCAGTACCTTTTATATATACCTTCCACACACATTTCTCAAGAAAAACAACTTTGAATGTCTGCATAATGCAAACAAGGACCTTAGGCAATTAATGGTTGAATGATCTTCACCAGGAGGTCTAGGAGGAAGCAAGGACTAGAATATGTTCCCCAAAGTTGACACTAGCACCTCACTCCTTGGTCATTATTCTCCTCCCTAATTTGTTTGGGTTAGCAAGAAAGTCTGTAGGAGAAACTTTGTTGTTCATATGGTATAAGGTTTCTTGTCCTTGACAGACGTGTGAATGCTTGTGTAGCTTTTACACCATACTCTCACTAAAAGGTAAAAATAAAATAAAATAAAATTAAAATCTATGTTAAAAAAGGTTCCTCAGATCAGTCCTATTGACCTTCCTCTTGCTTCTTGTTGGCTCCCCACATTATAGACTGAATTCTTATATATATCTCCAGGAAATAGAAATCTTCACAGAGATACAGCGTGAAGGAGAAACACTTAGAGGGCCACGTTACGACAAATTCTATCGATCTGCTTTCTTTTACTTGTAGGCATGATTGAGGGCTCAAGTAATTGAATTTTCTTCTTGTTGCCTGACATTTTATTTTCCAAATTTTTTTTTCCTTTGTTCTTGAGACATGCTGAACAAACTGAGCTTAGACTGAAGCAGGGGAAGCTTAGGCAAGGAGAATAGTCTTAGAGACCCCAATTCCTACCATTTTCCCTGCTGCTAATTTGGACACCCATTGGCATGAAAATCCTTCTTAGTCTTTATATGGAGTTAACAAATAGAGAAAGCAGTGATTCCTTTAACTTGGAATTTAATTTGGAAAATCATATCACTCTCACCCAATCTCTGTTATACTTAAAGAGCCAAATTTGCACTTAAGTTAAACCTTACTACAGTAAAGGTAGACATCCAGCAGAACTTACAAAAAGTTAATTTTCTGTGATCATCCAGAAGTCACTTAACATCCTGTTACAAAGACCTTAGGCCAGAAATCTGAGACAGTTTAATGAAGTCATTTTGTAAAATCATAATATCTCAGAGTATCTTAATCTCCTTGTAGCCCACTGTCAGAGGACATGACTGAAGGTCCAGAGATAGGTCAGTTATTACCTTATCAAAATTCCCTTTTATCGCTGCTGAGGATTTATAATCAACCAAGAGACGTGCAGCTGTCAGTATGTGGCCAGGAACACATGCAATGCAGGGCTGGGCAGAATACAAATTATTATTTAAGATCGATCAGGTGATATTTATAAGATCAATCAGGTGATTTGTCCTTGTGCTTAGCTATTCAGGGAGTGTATCCACAGCCCTTGATGACCCTACCAAATCCTTCTTGATTTGCCTCTTTTTCATGGTCTATCACTCCTCTAAAGTAGATTTTAGAACCCAAGATACAAATTTCATAGTCAATGTGAGACTTGAAAAGTGTTATTCACATATAAGATCAGACCTCACAGAATGAATAAATGAAATGACTGGGAATAATGAATATGTCTTAGCTTTTCTTTCTCTCTGCTTCTCTTTTTCTCTTCTCCCTTTATATTTCTTTCCTTTCTTTCCAGTTTTTCTTCTTGCTTTTCCTCCTGTAATGAAGTACTTATAAGGTAATACTTGTCAGTGAATAACACAGCAACCCAGGAAGAAGATAAGAATGAACCCTAATTCATCACGGAGTCATAGAATCATAGAACCATAGAATAGTTAGAATTCGAAGGGACCTTGAAGATCATCTAGTTCATGAACAGGGATATCTCCCAGTTGTCCAGGCTGCTTGAAGCCCCAACAAACCTGGACTTAAAACATTTCCAGGGATGAGTCATCTACAGCTTCTCTGGGCAACAATTTACAGTGCCTCAACCAACCTCACAGTAAAGAATTTTTCCCTCATATCTAATCTAAATCTATCTTATTTTAGGTTAAAACTGTTTCCCCCTCGTCCTATCGCTACACTCCCTGATAAAGAGTACCTCCCCATCTCTCCTGCAGGCCCTTTTAGTTACTGGAAGGTTGCTATAAGGTCTCCCTGAAGCCTTCTCTTCTCCAGGCTGAACTACCCCAACTCTCTCAACCTGTGTTCGTAGCAGAGGTGCTCCAGCCATCTTTGTGTACTCTCTCTACACCCACTTCAACAGGTCAGTACGCTTTTAATATTGGAGGCCCCAGAACTGGATGCAGAAGTAGATGCAGTACTGCAGGTGGGATCTCACAAGAGTGGAGTAAAGGAGCAGAATCACCTCCCTCAGATGGTGGGACGTACTTCTTCTGATGCAACCCAGGATGCAATTGGCTTTCTGGGCTGTAAGTACACATTGCTAGCTCTTGTTGAGCTTTTCACTAACTAACACCCCTAGATCCTTCCTTCAGGGCTGTTCTCTATCCATTCTCCACCCAGCATGCATTTGTGCCTGGAGTTGCCCTGACCCATGTGCAGGACTTTGCACTTGGCCTTGGAAACTGCTCAGATAATTTTCATATAAAGAAAGTAGTGTTGATTGTTGGATGTTTTATTTTCTTTTGCTTNTGGAAGGTTGCTATAAGGTCTCCCTGAAGCCTTCTCTTCTCCAGGCTGAACTCCCCCAACTCTCTCAACCTGTGTTCGTAGCAGAGGTGCTCCAGCCATCTTTGTGTACTCTCTCTACACCCACTTCAACAGGTCAGTACGCTTTTAATATTGGAGGCCCCAGAACTGGATGCAGAAGTAGATGCAGTACTGCAGGTGGGATCTCACAAGAGTGGAGTAAAGGAGCAGAATCACCTCCCTCAGATGGTGGGACGTACTTCTTCTGATGCAACCCAGGATGCAATTGGCTTTCTGGGCTGTAAGTACACATTGCTAGCTCTTGTTGAGCTTTTCACTAACTAACACCCCTAGATCCTTCCTTCAGGGCTGTTCTCTATCCATTCTCCACCCAGCATGCATTTGTGCCTGGAGTTGCCCTGACCCATGTGCAGGACTTTGCACTTGGCCTTGGAAACTGCTCAGATAATTTTCATATAAAGAAAGTAGTGTTGATTGTTGGATGTTTTATTTTCTTTTGCTTTGTTTCTGAACTTTTGTATGCTCCAATACAACCCTCTGGTCTTAAGATGCCCTCAGGCTCCATGGTGGAGTTTGTTTGAAATAATCTAGGAGAAAATCTTTGTGAAACTTTTGCTGCAGTGATATTGATAAAGTGATGGCACATAGCGAAGGTAAAGCGGTGTGCATAATTGTTTGGATTACATTCTTGCATTGTCATCAAAACCGATTCTGTAGTACAAAAGGGATTTCTATTAAACTCATAGCATTGCTGTTATTAGCTTGGATTAATGATTTACTGATAGAGGAAAAAGAGAACTGGTGCAGACATTTTCAAGGGGAAATGTGGGTCCTTGCTACAGACTGGGGGAAAATTACCTCCTTGTAGGAGTCCTTTATTTCACTTTTTATTTTAGTCTATAAATGTGAATAATTTGCTTGATAGAACAAATAAAAGGTTACTTTTTATTTTGGCCAAACACCAATTAGTTTAAAAATGTATTCTGTCTTTCTGAGTAATTTATTTAAGATCAGACGTTGTTCTTGACTGGTTTGCCTCAGTGAACATGAAAGAAAAAAAGCACCCCACATATCAAGTCACTTTTGTGTCCAATTTATTAAATTGTTATCAGGTAAAAAAGGAAGAAAAGTATAATTTAACTTCATTATGATATACCAATAGTCAAAGTGTACAGCAGAACCTTAAAACAGAAACCAATTTGTTTGGTCAACAACTCTATATTACTCTACCTCTCACTGAACACAATAAAAAGCTACACTATTTCATATAGTATTACAAACGAACTATTCTATATACAGGCTTTACTGTACAAGAAAATATATTTATAGACCCCATTTCTTCTGTGGCTTGCAGCCTACTTATCTCCTCTGAGTTTAGCAGGACAAATTTGGTATCTCCTTTGAATGCCTTGAAATCAAAGTAATTTTGTTTTCATGATGCAATAACTCTACTATGTTGTCTCACTTAACTTAAACAATTTCTGAGAAACTCTTTTTCATCCTTTCTTATTATTGAACTGACCTCACAATAACAACAGAATAGCTTCCCACATGATGACTCTGCTGTTCTCTTTCTTAGGCATCCTGTCAGTATTTCAATCTTCTGGTTCCACCTTTTAAAATTTTCAGGTACTCTATCAAAGCTCATTCAAATGTATTTCTAATTTTAGTCTAAATTCCTTCCAGAAACTTAGGGCAATACCAAACACACCCAAACTTCCTGCAGAGATAGCTGTAGAAAGTGACAACATTTCAGGAAATTATTTTATTATTATTTATCTATTTATTTATTTATTTTCAGAATAAAAGTGCGCATCTTTTATAGCATGTCTTCTGATTCCTATTTTTATTCCACCACCCCCCTCCCCGCCCCCGATTTTGGTCCTGTGCTTATCTTATATCTGATAAATTATGTATAAGGGAGAAGAATAAATAAAATTTAGATTTTACAGCACTCATAACCCAGAAGATCACAAAACCAATAGGGTTTAAAGTTGAACTCACACATAAGTGCTTTCCTGAGTTAGCATCATGCTAGGGTAACAGCATGGGTTGCGTTTGCTGCATTTCCACAGGTAAATGGCACAGAGCTGGTAGCTACAGGATATTAGATATATTTAAATCAGAAACTGTTTCCTTTTCATTTTGGTGGAAAGGCTTATGACAATATTGAAAATGAAATTGTATCCTCTTTATTTATTTAATCCAAAAGCTAATAAAGAAACTAATTTCCTAAAATAATAAGACTGGTGGTAGATAAATTCTTTTAGTCAGCCAGCACATCTCTGTCAAGTGGAGGATGGGTATGTTTTAGGGATGGTCCTGATAAGAAGCTTTGTTAGTATGGTGAGCCTTCTCTATCAGTCTCCAGATTTATAAGCCTCACTTTGTTAGTTAAGAGCATGTGTATGCACAAGGGCAATAGCATGACATTGATTTCTTTAGGAGCTCCTCTTCAAAATCAATGGAAAACTGTGTTTAAAAATTGAAGGTATGTTATGCCACTAGAATGCAATATCTTATGATCTGATCCAAAAGACCCTTAGGTTAAGTTTCATCATCTAGAGTTTAGACAACCAGGCAAGCTAGCTGTTTTGACTCCTATTTGTGATCAATGTAGAGAAATGGGTAACTTCTATTTTTTTTTTTTTTCCCCCCAATCTAAAATGTGATTTAGCCTTTGTACCCAGACAGAGTACTGAGGGAAGCACTCGGTTAACTAGTTCCTCTGGTCGTACGTAAATATTCCAGTCTGTAAATTGTTCTCTTTAATTGCTTTTTTCCCTTAAAAATTCTAAATTTCTTTCTGCTTGCAACAGCTTCCTTTTAAAATAAATTTGCTAAACATATTGCCAATGTACACAATGAGCGCAAGTGTAGAGTGAATGAAAATTCATCCTAAGAATTGCCTCTCAATAAAGCCAAGGTAAATTTCCATTTTCCAATACCATTTAGTATATACCGAAAGAATTCAGATGCAGAATGCTTCTATAATATTTTTAAACATTTTCTAGGGCTTCCTTGTCTTACATTAAAGTGCATCAAGAAATAAGCACTCCAGTCATAGAGTGATCCTTTGTATTTGACCCATGTCTAATACTAAATAAATGGTTCCCAGATTTTCAGCCTTTTACTCTTGAAAACTCAGTAGATTTATTTGCATTGGTCATCCACCAATAAAAATCCAGCATGTACAGAATACCTTTCACCAGCATGTTCTTGTTGTGGTGAAATAAAAAAATAATAACCATTTGCTTAGACCAACAATCGAAAGGTTAATATTCAAAAATTAATTTTGTCTAATTTTACACACACTTTTTAAATTGGATCAAAAAACTGACTGTCATGAATAAAAAGATGAACGAGTTATACTAGTTATCTCTTGGACTGATATTAAAAATGTATAATAATTGTAGTTGAGATGAACACATTTGATGGCATAGTTAGAAATGAAAATTGCAACTACAAAGATACTGCCATTTGTTAATCTTTATTTATTTATTATTGTTTAAACTGTACTTAAAAGATCCAACCAGGATTTCAGCCCTGCTACATTAGCTTTGGTAGTTGCTCATAGCGGAATACAACTTACCTTAAAAATTTATAATCTAAGTGGACAAACAAAAAAAAAATATCTGTGAGGAAAGAACAGAGGCACAAAGAGACTAACAGTGAAATCCTAATCCTATTAAAAGAAATTGAAGTTTTACTGTGACCTTAAATGATGCTAGGATTTCAGCCTAAACAGTTTTCCAAAGACACACAGAAGACCTGTCTCTGAGCTTGGAAGTGGACCTTGATCTCTACAAGACCCTCTCATTGGATTTAACAGAAATTTGTTCCACAAAGGAATATAATTTCATACGTAAGTTAGTTTGACTTATTGGTTTCTGAACTAATTACACAAGGTAATTTTATTTCCTCTATATGGTGTAATAATAACAGTAGTAATAATTATTATTATGATGGACAGAAGCTAGATTCTTAGTTTCAGAAAGATATTTAAGGATCTTCATCCCATACTTACTGTGGTTTAGACTCCTAAGTGTCTATATCACTTAAATAAGAGGAGACTTGGACACTTTTTAAACAGTATGTCAGCATAATAAAACAAAACCACAGAACTGATGTATTTGAACATCCACTTCCCCCTCTCCTTCCTTGTTGCTCTTCTATTATGAGGAAAAAACGTTAAAATTGACTTAGCACTTGAGCAAAACAGAAGAAAAATCCCTTTATTTCACTCCTTCAACCCTCCACCTGTGATGGGAAGAGGGCGGAATTCGGCAGTGTCCCTTTAAATTGCCTTTGATTCCTGCATATAACTCTTCTCCTGGGTTTTAGTGCCATATTGCAATGTTAAAGTGTAAAACTCTGCATCTGCTGAGGCATTTGGCTGGAAAAGCAAGTATGTCAACGGCTGTCCCTAGCTGCCATCACACATATGGATTTTCTGTGTTCAGTTCTGCCATCTGGTAGTTAGACCTAAATTCACTCCTCATTGAATAAGGACTATCTACCATATCATACTTCATTCTATATGCTATCCCTTTTCATAGCCTTGTTTTATGAAATTTTATGTGGTGTTTGTGTGTCCCATATGTGTGAAAATGTTGAAAGTGTTCAGAAATATTGAGAAAACACTTTCTCTCTTGAAATACCCCAGCCAAACACGCTCACATACGTGTGTGTGTGTGTACATGCAAAAACATACACACATATATTCGCATGGCTACACCCACACACACACACAGACCTACTTTCTCCAGTGGAAAAGCAATATGCAATTCTGCTAAAAACATGATGTTGTATATGTGATTTCCAGTGCTGTTGACTAGTACTTGGAAATGAACAAAATAATCTATAAACAGAAACCAGTGTCATTTGAGAAGGATCACTTAACAGTGTAATGAGGATGTGGGTTAATATCCCTTGCAGTCTCTTCTTCCTACTTGTGAAAGTTTAATCTGGTGACATTTTCTTCCTTCAGTGCTATTTTGTCACAGGAATAAAGCACTGGGGTTTTATGGCTGTCTACCAAAGCAGGTGGAGCTGTGTTGATTTGACTTTTTCAGGCCTTAAGTGCCTTAACCATAATTCCTTCTCCTTGCCAGTCTCCACTTATGTCTCCACTTGCAACAGTTTTTAGCATGAATTCCTGGGTTACTGAAAAATGCATGTTATTGGAAAGCTGGAAACCTGAAGAGTCTGCAACACCTGAGGAGAGCTAGAGTTCCATGTTGATTTCAAGGGCAAGGGCTAAAGCAAGGGCTATTTCGCTCCAGAAGCCAAAAAGGGGATGAGATGAACTCAGATCTCTGCTGGTGGCAAGATGCAGGTATTGCTAGAATTACTACCATCAGTTTTTTCTTTTTGATATTTTAAGAACTATACCACTTATCAGTGACTAGGGACAACTTTATTTTAAACATATAACCTGGACGAGGGGACAGAGTGTACCCTCAGCAAGTTTGCTGATGATACCAAACTGGGAGGACGATCAGACACTCCAGAGGGCTGTACCACCATCCAGTGTCACCTGGACAGGCTGGAGAGCTGGGCAGAGAAGAACCTAATCAGGCTCAACAAGAGCAAGTGTAAGGTCCTGCACCTGCCCCTAGAGGTTAGGCGCAGACCTGCTGGGAAGCATTTCTGAGGAGGAAGATCTGGGGGTTCTGGTAGATAGTAAACTATCCATGAGCCAGCAATGTGCCCTTGTGGCCAAGAGGGCGAATGGAATCCTGGGCTGCACAGGAAAACGTGGGCCAGTAGGTCAATTGAGCTCATCCTCCCTCTCTTCTGTGCACTGGTGAGGCCACAATTGGAATACTGCATCCAGTTCTGGGATCCCCAGTTCAAGAGAGACAGGGAATTACTGNATATTCTATTTCTTAACCATCTATGGAGTCTGGATCCCCCTTGTGCCAGCAAGGTAGAGAGTTGGCTGATGGAGAGCTCTGGTGAACATGTCTTCAAAGGCATCTCAAAAAGAACAATACAAGGAGAAATTAGTCGTCGTAGCTTCTGAGCAATATGCATGTGGGACTTTTAACCATAATGTATAATTGGTTGCAGAAACTTTCTAACGCTGTTCTAGATGTGTTAAGTTACCTGAGATATTAACACACAATTGGCCAATAAGACTCAGTACTTGTGAGAGACTCAAGCTTCTCTGGAATAGCAGCTGGAAACCATCTAGAATCCTAGGACATCTCAAATGGCACTAAATACGAAGCAAGTGAATCTCACATTATGAAAATGCTGGTGGAAGTAGGTTCCTTCAGAAGGCAGGGCACTTTGTCTGACCTTTCCGATGTTTATTCCAGGAAAAGATAAATCATACTCTGAAAGTACCTTATAATTTCCATAGACATCAAGAGTATAACCCATTCTAAAGCAAACTTCTGAAATTTTTTGAGATGAATCCCATGCTACTGTTAGGTTAGCCTTCAAAACTGTGAGATACGGGAACAAACAAATAAAAAACAAACAAACAAAAAAAGACCTGGCCAGATGTCGAGAAAATAAGTCTCAGCTGTGAGCTCTAATGAAGTAAGTACAGATGTCCCAAAAGAAATGATGGAAGTAATTGAGTTTTAAAAAAATAAATAAATAAAAAATTGGATGCATTAAGGCCTTTGAAGTTATAATGCAAAGGAAAATCATCTGCTGGTGTGAACAAGACAGAAAAATGGCTTTATATATCTTTTTACTCTATCCTATTTTCCTTGATATTATAGATTCTTCTTTTTTTCCTTTCTTTTTTGTTCACCCCCTAGGCACTTTGTTTGATGTCTTACATCACATACGTAGCTCTTCATTGCTTCCCTTATTTGCATTTATTTATCTTCTGGTGACTGCATCACTACACAATGAAACAAAATTATTGAACCTTGAAACAGTTCTAGATTGCAAAGATGACACCACAGTAAATTCACATTTGAAATAAAACCTAATCAAATATTATGAGAGGATATGTATCAAATCAACCTCCCAAGAGTGTTTGCATTATAAACTTAATTTTTCAAGACTGTGTTTGCATTATAAACGTCCAGCCAAGTTCACCTCCAGTGCAACTTGCACCAAAGTCAACTGAGTTACGTTAAGAATTACCTGCAGCTTATTTATCCATTGCAGGATAGTTTAATTTATATATTGGCTTTAACTTTTGTAATACTAGAGATAGTGAAAGCCTGTAGATAAGATATGTTTGTAGAATTAGATTAAACTAAATATTGAGACTTTTTCTTTATCTAATTTCTTATTTAAATATAGATAAGCAAAGAAAACAAATCTATGAATGTTATGTAGAAATCTTTGAGGTATTTTTGTTTTTATTTTTCTCACACCAAATGCAATCAATCAATCCATTGCTGAGCGGAACATAAACTGAAATTTTGTGTCTAATCTTAGATATAATTGAGATCTGAGGTAACAGGTAAATCTAAAAATCTAAAAATTAAACTCCTTATTACTCATCCTTGATAATAGTTTTAACAAAAAAGATAATGAAACTTTTTCCCTCAACTTGCATTTCTTATGAGCCTCTTCTTTTTTGTGAACCTTCTGAGTCACGTTTTATGAACTTCTGCTCATTGCAGCATTGTGCTCCAGGAGCTGTGGATGCTACTGATAAGCAAACACTTCTGTTACCAAACAAACAGTTTTAAGTTATCAAAGAAGAGGATTAATTCATCTGCTTCTTAAGTGTAGCTCCTCTCTTCATCTCCAGGTACCATTTACAAAATGGGGGGAAGCAGAACCAAATTTTACCAAAAGTAAATGGTCAAACAAAATCAAACAGTAGAACTCTTCCACTAATGGCTTTCTTCTATTTTTTTTAGTTGAGATGATGGGCTATGCCTCTCATATGGGGTGAGGTTTTCATGGCTATTGTCTCCTCCCAGTGGTCTTACATAAAAATCAGATAATAAAAAATAACCTGGAAGACCTCTGGTGTAGCCTATGTGGGAGCAGAAGCATTCAAAAAAGCTAGAAAATTTTCAAACCATGCCAGTAGTAGCTCAAGCTGCAGACATGGGCAGAAGAATAGCCTTGGAAGCTTATATTTAAGTCTTTTATCAGATGTTCATCATTATGATTTCCAACAAAAATGTCAGTCTTCCTGAGAAAGCTCTGAATAACCTGATTGACCTCACAGCTGACCCTAGCCTGAGCAACAGTTTGGACTACATGATCCCCTGATGTCCCTTCCAACCTGAATTATCCTGTGACCTTATCATTTTATGTCATGACAAAGTGCACACCACAATCTTGACATGGTCAACACCTGCAAGACACATGTATTTACCACAGAAACCCTAAAGCAAAGGAACTACATGCATGGTTAAGAATTGAGAGGTGGAAGTGCTATCCTTGGGATATCAGCATGGGATCATAGGGTAACACTGGAAAAGACCCATAGGAGTTCCTAAAAGAACATCTCTGCATCCACAGAATCTTTTCTCTTTTACATGGCGGTGATTCAGATTATCATACAGCCCTTGTCATTAATCTGCTGTTGGCTGATGAGATGTACCCATAGGTATTGCAGTTGAACGACACGGAAGCTGTGTTGGACATCTTCAGTACTGGTAGTTGTTCTTCTCCCTGCTCGCCCTCCCCCAACACATTGTGTTACAGGGACAAGTCATATCTGCTTTACCTGTTTCATGCGCTGAGAAGTAAAAAAGATAAAAGCTGTCAAAAATATAGCAATATAATCAGAGACAGAATATTATTCAAGAGTCTGCATGGAAAACCTCCTCTGGCTGGGACATTTGGTCAGTTAAAAGCACCTCAGTAAAAAAGTGAAACTTTTCTCCCATAAGGGTCAAGTTTTAGGTCCCAGGCAAGTACAGGAGAATGAATAACTGGGGTAGAAGGCAGATCTGAGAGCTCTGGAGCAATAGTTTGTTCTTTCCATGTTGTCTGAAACACTTTGCTCCCTTTTTTATCCGGGACCCTACGTGCATCCAAATTCCTCCACAAAGGCTTCTAAGCTTTATGGACTTGTAGGTGCAGCCTGAGGAGACATTCCCAGCTGTTTCATACCCCCAGCAGTGTGCTGCCCAGACAGTTGTCTGCTCTGTCTACACTTACACACCGAGCTCTGACACACAGATGAAAAACTTGCAAGTGTTCAGCAAGCCAGTAAATAATACCCTGTCTGTGCTGGGCTGTCATTTCTTCTGCTTAATTAGAGAAGGGGCAAGCCAACATCCAGCACATTTTGAGTTGTGTGGACAAATGCTGCGTATAGCATAAAAGATGCAGCTTAAACACACACACACAAGTACTCCACATCTGTCTTGATATATTATACGTTTATAAATAGTAGAGGTAAATAGTAGGCTGGAGTGTATTTTAGCATTCAGACTTTTAAAATGCTTGTGTAACCATTTATGCACTTCTTGTAGACAGACAGTCCTAAAAAATTGCAAGGTGAAGATTTAAGTAGTCAGTGCCTCTCTAAGCAAACGCAGGATGCCAAGGACTCACTTCAGAGGAGAAAAGGGCATTGTCGAAAGTGAATAATTTGTGAATCATCACTGTGAACCTTTCCAGGAATGCCAGTTTGGTCATTGCAATGTGAACTTCAAAGCATAGATTTTATATGCATAGGGCTGTCATAAATAAATCATAGGAAAATGTAATGAGAAAATATGTAGCACAATGTAACGCAAATGTCTATATGGAACGTCAACAGCAGAACTTAATAACTCAATTCAGTGAAGGTCTGTGTAAGGAAAAGCCAGTGATCTGTGTTCTCTATACTACGAGACTTAAAGAATCATGTGAGTTTATTGCAAGTTAATTTACTACTCAAATTCAAATGCTTATGTCAGTGATTAAGAGCACTTCAGGTTCCAAATAAATAGATATATTTCATTAGCTGCTTGTTCCTAGGATGTGAGATGCCCTGAGATGGAGAGCAGGTGTACGTATTTAGTCCATCTCAAGGTCTTACTTAAAAAAATATGATGAACAAGGGTTGATGTTTTCCCGGATTTGAAGGCTGCAGGGATTCTCAAGGCTGCCACACTGAAGCATGACTGGGGAGAGTGGGTTATATTTCCCATGTTAACACTTGCTTCTTTGACCAAGTCTTAGAGACCAAATTTTCAGAACTCCTTATCTACAGCCAAGTTTTCAGAAAGATCTCGGCCTTCAGTCTGTGCAAAGCTGAATTCTTGTAAAATTTTCTCTAGTCATATGCACCATGCTTTTTTTTTTTTTTTTCCCCCTGCTTTTTTCTTCTCTAAATACATCCCTTTCAAGACCACCCTGATTCAACTTGTATGGGAAAGGAGAGTAAAATCTGGCCTTCTCTACTTATTTCTTGCCAATTCAGACAAAAATTTTGTTCAAGGAGTACTGTCTGGCTGAGTGTCTGTTTGACATAGGTATCCAAGATGTTTGGCTACTGTTAACAGTAATTTTGTCTCTTCTGAGAAACTTCCTATTTAAAAGCAGCATAAGTCAAAAAAGTATCAAGGAGATAAAGTCATCTTTCAAGCCCATTGCTGAGACCTAAACACAGCGATAATAGTGTTTATTAAATTTGAAGTCCAAATTGTTCTGCTACTGATGAAAACCAAATGTACTGAGATCAGTATGGCAAAAATGGTATCACACCATTCTCTACCAATCTGTCTCCTTTGATACGAAAATCTCTTTCCTTCCCTCTTTATGAGTGAGAAAGTATCAATGACATTTCGTGAGTTATTCCTGGGACACACACCAAACCAAATACACTATTAGGGATATAGAAAAAAGATTGCTAGCATTATTGATGTAATTAAGTTGCTTTTTCCACTTCCACAATTACATGATAACAAAGTGTTAACTCTGAAATATATTGAAGGCAAGATTATGTTGCCTGAACAATACCATCTATTCAGATGACCTATGAAGTCTGAGATATCAAAATGGGAATGACAAAATGTGACATACAATTTATATGAAATCCAAAGTCTTCCAGAGTGTTGCCTGGAGACCTAGCCACTAGTAATCTCTCCAGGCATTGAAAATAGGACTAATATATGAGAAGTGTGTATGGCAAGCAATAAACTTAAAAGAAAGCTCCTGAGTTGTCAAGTTCTGATTTGGCTGTTCAGTCTTTATCTGAATTACAAAAAATATTGTGAGATATAGCTTTGGGATGTTGTTTTATTTTTTTTTTTTTTTATGATATTCTAATTTACTATCTGTATTTTCACATGTGTATACTTTGACTTTGCAACATATCTCTAGCAGAAGACCCTTGTACAAGGCCAGAAGAAAGGGAGAAAAAAAAACACCTCTAGGACACAGCAGGGAAATAAGAACCGACTGAATAATCTGAACATGTCTGCTGCCAGTTGATCTGTTTGTCTGTCTGTCTATCTGCCTTTGCAAATTGTCAGTTGTATATAAAAAAAAAAACAACTCAGTGTTACTTCAGCACTAGGTTGGTCTTCAGAGAAAAGCAGAATCCTTTCAACTTTGAAGCTGAAAGTAACCACTAATTGCAATTGAGTGCTGTAGCAGTAGCAGGTAGTTTCAGAGAGCATTGGAAGAGCATTTAGAAGTATCTTATACCTCATATATTGAAAAAAAAAATAAAGTCTTACTTACCTTCAGAGCCTACTAAGATGATTGTGCTGCTGGAGTTCTGGGCTCTAGTATTGACCTTGGAAAAGTAATCTCATTTCTCCATGCCTTGGTTACCCATCTACAAAACGGGAGGTATAATATGTCTTTCCTGTCTACTGACAGTGCTGACTTTCTAGGCAGAGACGATGTCCTGCTGAGTACATATATCACCAACCACAGCAAGACCACAATTACTACTGGAGTTTCCCCAAGCCAGCATGTGTTAATAATCATAAAATTCATCATAGAGTTGCTGTTAATAATCCCCTTATATTTCTTTATTTCTAAAGAGGATCTCTGTTTCCTTTTTCTTTTTGATGCTTCAGATAAATTCTGAGTTCAGCATTTGCTTTTTTGCTGCATAGTTTTCGTTTGTTGCTCTCAGGACAAGAGGCATGATACCAGTTTAAGCAATGCATGGATGAATGTTTTCTGTATCCCATTACAAGTTAACTATATTCTCAAATAAATTTTGTGAACAACTTTCTTTTATCATTTATAAGTTTCTTTGACTGCTATGGAAACCTTGGAGCTCCCCAAACTTGTTTTTGTTCTGATTTACATTTGTACTCACTTTGAAGGCTCAGAGCACCGCAGAAATTTTCAATAACATACCAAGTGACACAGCAACCTGATGAGGTCCATGAGTACTATTGATTTCCTTTGACACATGGAAGACTTGTTGCAAACCCTACATCTATGCCTCATAGTCTCTCAGACAGTAAACACTGTTTTAAAAAAGTGTATAAATACATACCCTTTGAAGCACCTAAATTGCCTTGTTAAATTCAGTCATTTCTGATTGAAATTAAGAGCTTGAGGCTCATATTGAGTAATAATGTTCCTATTATTACAATGCTAGTTTGCTATGGAGAAGGTGCATATCAGCATTGTTCTCTATATTAGCTGTGATGAGGTAGTGACATTGTAGGAAATGCAGACTCTTGTAGGAACAAATTCATGTAAATTAATTTAGGTACCAAATGGACTTACCTAAATCACAGCTAATAACTTTGTGCTGTTTACACTTCCACTGGGGAGAGAAAATCCATCTGAGACCTTCGGTGTGGTCTGTTTTCTCATTTAGTACAGGAAAGAAAAAAGTAAGTAGTTTCCTAATGTAGGCACTGCCATTAAGAGCGTACAATAAAGTGGGATGAATCTTTCTTAACATGTTGAGACCAACATCGATGAAAAAATAGAAATTCCAAGTAGAAACTGCCCTGTGAGACTGAGTTGCCCTCTCCTCTTTGAGTTAGGGTCAAAATATTTTATGTAGAGCACATTTGAGAACATCAGAGAATATTAATGGTTATCCATAAATTAATTAAATGAGAAGGTAAATCTCCAGTATTCAGGACTGCCCACATAACACAATCAAACCCCATAAGAACAGCTCCATACATCAACCCATTAGCTTAAAAAATTAGATATTTTCTGCTGTTTCTGTAACAACACACTTTACATTTTGAATTTGTTTATTTTGGTTTATATCACATTTTAATGAACTCTAGTTGCAGATTATTTTATTTTATACTTGTTTTTCTGTATAATCACAGGTGATCAGCTTATTTTTTCAAAATGAAAATCACAGAATCACAGAATCACAGAATCACCTAGGTTGGAAGGGACCTTTTAAGATCATCAAGTCCAACCAATGGGGGGGAAACAAACAAACAAACAAAAAACAAACAAAAAAAAAACCAACAAAAAACCACAAACAAACAAACAAACAAAAAAAACTACACAAAAAA
>VXBW01007104.1:294598-317881 GCA_013400375.1 Thinocorus orbignyianus
TGGGCTTTGAGTTGCTGTCTCCTCTGTACCTACATGGAATATCAATAATGGATAATAATCTGAGGACCTTACTAACCCAGGAAGTTTCCTGGTGATTTCCTTCACCTGGGCTCCAGGAAGACAACAGACCTCTCTCTGAGTATGGTCAGCCCACCATATTGGGCCCTCTGTCTCCCTCAGAAAGGACTCCCCAACAACTATAACCCTTTGTGGTTTTTTAGAGGGTGTGGTGTTGATCCTAAGTGTATGGTTTTTTGACTGAGGAGGCATTTGTGTAATAGGGTGCTCCTTACCTGCTTCTTCACCAGACTTGTCATACTCAATCAGAGCTTCATATCTGTTACTAAGAGATACTATACAGAATGAGACAGTTAGGGTGGGAGGCTGTCTGTTGCCCCTACCACAAATGTGCTCACTCTTTTTTTTCACACTTTTGCCTGCCATTTCTTTTACACTTTTGTCTTCAGCCTGCCCAGGGTTGCCAACAGGGGCTCCTAGACCCTTGCTGCTTTTCTCCCTACTGCTGCTTTTCTCCCTATTGCTCCTCAGCTTTTCAACTTCTTTCAGCTCTGCCACCATGCTGAGCAGATCGTTGACCTGCTCACATCTTATACAGCAGGTCTCACAGCTACCATCTGTAACTAGTAGAAGGTCCTGGCACTCTCTNGTTTCGGATTCCTCCATGCATGCCCTTCACCATTCCTTTGCTTTTCTGGGCACACAGCAACCAGTCACTCGGCTCCTAAGAGGCCTCTTTTACCTGAGAGGAGGTGTGGTTCCACCCATGCCACCTCCACAGACTGCCCACAAGCTGCCGGGCTTTGACACCCAGCGGTTGCCTTTACTGGCTTCAAAGTCCTCAAAAATAGCTCCTTGCTGGTCCTTTTGAGTTGTTTTTTTTCTTTTTTTTTTTTTTTTTTTTGCCACAACCCCTTCCCACAGTGCCTCTTACCTCCACTGTAGCTGGTCTCCTCAGCAATATCAACTGGTCTCCTCAGCAATATCAAAAAAATATGGAAGAAAAAAAAAAAAAGATATCAAAATCATACCTGAAGAAGACCTTGTCTACTTCTTCCTGACTGTATATTCTGTAGCAGGCACCTACAACATCACTACTGTTGGTCTGCTTCCTACTCACACACTTTCAACTCTCTCATTATCTGCTCCCAGACAATGGTCCCAGCATTCCCATTGATCTTTTATGTCAAGGGCAACTCTCACTCCTCGTCATCCCAGCCTGTCCAGCCTGAAGAACCTGTGTCCATCCATGGCAGCACTCTAGGTATGTGAGCTCTCTGACCATATTTTACGATTCTAATGAGATTGTAGCCCTACAACTACATTCAGCCCTGTAATTCCTCCTGCTTGTTCTCCATGCTATCTGCTTTAAAGTACACACATTTCAGAGAATTACACAGACATGATAATTTCCCAGAAAGAGTACGAGAAACTTTCCCCATAATATTGTCCTGATGGCACTTCCTTATTTAAGCGCATTTGTCATCCTGAGGTACACCACATATTGCCTTGTTTTGTTCATTAGGAGGCGTTCTGTCCAAATCACCATGCAGCCTTTCCTTGCCGAGCCAGCCCACCACTGCCTCACTTTGATTGTGGGTCTTCATCCTGCCTTGTCATGTCTCCTTAACATGTCCCTCATGTACATCTCCCTCCAAGCTTCATGGAAATCAAAGCATATGCATGAAAGCCTCTAAGACTTTAGAGGAAATAAAAGAGCCAAGTTGTTTAGCAATCATAATTATTCAGAAGTTGGGTTAATTGGGTTAATATTCTCAATGAAAGCAAGTACACTTTCTTGAAGACGTGACATCTTCTTATTTCTGTCAGCCACTATTCCCTCACTACACTCTCTGTAGACTGGCATAGAAATTCATCTGCCCTTCCATTTACCTGTTAAATGTCTGGCATTTTCCTCTGCTGAACTCCCTACCTGCTGTGTGCCTGGTGTTCTTTCCTGCTGTCTACTCCACCTGTCCACTTTACTCTTTTATTTCCTCCTTAAATGTTAACATGGCACAGATGGGCTCTTACTGCCTGTGACTTTCTAATGGAGTTGTTGAATGTTAATGATACTTTGGAATTTAAAAAGAAAAAGAGATGGACAGCTACTGAAACACCAAAGAAAATAAAGGTACACATCCAATGTATCCATCTGCCTGTATGCAACACAGTGAAATAGGTCACTAGAATGTTTATTGTTGCAATATAAAAGCATTGGTAGTCCTCAGCCAAAATGAAGAGTTCCCTGCAGACAATGAAAAAAAATTACAGATTATTAAGTTTTCATTTCTGAACGTGAATATAAATTTGCCACACAAACAAATGCACAGCATTAAAACAAGGGTGAAAAAAGAAAGATTCTTCAGGGGTAAAAGTCCCCTATTCTTTTGCTTTGAAGTCCCTAACCCATTTTAGAAGGAAAGTAGCCAAGGCATTAACAATCAGACATTCCCAAATTCTTAGCTCCTTTGGAGGGCCCTGTCATTTTCATGTTATCATCCATTTAGAGAGCAGATGCAGCTGCTGGCATACTCGCAGCTGCCTCATCTCTCTTGATGTGTCCCTGTTCTTGCTTAATAAAAAACTTCTGTCTGGTTCGGCACTACCTCCTGTCTCCTTTTCTTTCCTCATCTGAAACTGCTGTGTGCCAAAGGAGGCCAAGAGACACCCACAAGGATATTTTAGGCAGCTGGATGGTTGTAGCTGCTCTAGTTCACAACCACAAGATCCCTGTGAGACAATGCAGCTGCTACCCTGAATGAGCTGCCACTGGAAGGTCAGTTCTACCCTCCAACTTTAAACAATCCAGAAAATTAAAGGTCTGAAAAAAATTACTTTTCTCATTATGCTGAAGCGGTTGAGGAGTCTCAGCTCATGGTTTTATACTGAGACATAATTGAATGTGTGAAAGCAGACTAACATTTCAGGTTTGTTCATAGTGCCATATATTTAGTTTCATTCTGCTGAACAGAATCCTGAGCACCTTGGCATGACCAATATACCTGCACCTTAATCTCACCCAACATTTTGATGATCTAAATTCAGGAAACTAGAATATGACTGCCTCTACTTTTGTGTTTGGGGATTGGAAAAAACATGAAGAAGTATATAATATTTCCAACACAAAGAATTGGTAAGATTAGACTAAAAGACATGTTATTTGGAAATAAAATCAATAACTATTGAGTCCTTTCATTTGCTAGCTCATGTTTGAGATTTGACAATTGGTCTTTCATGTCTATTTCCTTTTTCTGTAGAGGCTGAAAACAATCCTCTCTTCATTCCCCTTTTCTTCCTCTTTGCTGCCTTCCTCCACTCCTTCCCATCTCCCTTCCCACTTTCTTTTCTCTCTGAAAATTTAAGAATGAGGACAGCCCAGCAATATGGTGCTAATCTGCAGCCCTCAGTTATTAATCAGTTGCCTGCTTTGCTCGAGTATTTCTATACAACTGTGGGTAAATTGTTTCAGTTCTTATTTTCTTGTCTACAAAGTGTGAACAATGTACAGACAGCCTTTATGGAAGTATTGTGGAAATTCATAAATTCAATATATAAAGGTAGCTCAACTGTAAAAACAGATGACTGAAAGTAATATCTGAAACTAACAGTTAAACTCCCTCTAATATAGCTATGTCATGCAACCCTCCTTATAAATACACAATTTCACATCTTAAAACAATTTTTACCCACTATGCTTCTACCAAGAGGTTATTTTTCAACTCCAAAACTCAGGAAACTGGCAGCTATGTTTTAATTTTAAGCTGAAATTGAATTTTATTAAATCCATTTTTATGTTATCTATTAGTTTATTTTCTTTAAATTCCATTTTCATATTTACCACCATTTATCATTGGATTTATAGACTGAAATCACATTCCCCTCTCAACCTTCATATGATTAGGCCAAATTATTTTAGTGTAAAGTGCCCTTTTATTTTTTGTCATCAACTTATTCCTTGTAATGTCTCTGAACTTTTTTTAAAAAAGGGTGACCAACATGGGATGCCAACATCCAAATAAAATTACCCAAGCACATAGTACTTAAAATCTTCTTCCTGATAAATAGGTCTCCAAGATTATATGAATCTGTTTCACAGATGCATCACAGTAGTTATTCATTGATTTTTTATGATCTGTTAATATATTAAGTCTTCTCCTTTTTCTGCCATTTCTAATTAATAATCTCCCATTTTATCAAAGCATTATCAGTTCCAATCCCCAAGTACATTTTGTAGACCTAAATTTTACAGTACTTTTCATTAAGTTCCCAATATCATTGAGTTGTTTTTTATCACAGTCCTTCCTTCATGTTGGTGATGCCTCAAATTTTGTTTTATCAGAAAAAATAGGCGGCAATCATCCCATTTAACTTGGGTCATCCAAAAATCAAACACGTGTGATTAACCACTCTTCGGATCTAACATGGGCTTTAAATTATATTTAAGAACATGTGTGTTGTATACACAAGTAGTATAAAGCTTGAAAGGGAACATGGCTAATGTGAATGTAAATAACTGCTCCTGAAATTTCGTTGACTTTGAGGGAGCCTACACTAAATTTCCAGGTAACTTCTGGATGTTTAAGGAGAGATGAACTGGATGTTAACTTCCATTATCGAATTCATACTACTGAGGTAAAAATTACAAATATAGTATTAGTATTTAGTGTTACAAATAATATAAATATAGTGTTACTATTTGACAGCAGACTGATCCTTGAGTAGCTCACTAAATGTGAGCTCCCTTACAACATAATTTCTCATTGCCTTCCTCTGCTGTGGTTACCTTTCCAGTGAAGAATGGACTCCTTTTAATCTGTTCAGATTTTTCACTGTCATTTAGCTGAAAACTCAACTCTTTACCTGAAAAAGTATGTAATTAACATAAAGTACAGACAAGGATTTTAAATTTGTTTAAGACAAGACAAGAAACTTTTTACGTTTTATTTTTCAAGTTCTTAGACCACTGACTTCTATGCCTAACTTTTCTAGACATTTGTGCAATCAAAATCATAATATGATGCTTTTATCAAGTGCTATTTCACTACGCATACAGAGTAGATGCAAGACCTAGTCAGAATCTAGAACTATGGATGTTTGCTTTCTGTAGAGAGCTGAAAATTGTAGATTCATAGAATACTTTGGGTTGGACAAGATCTTTCAAGGTCATCTACTCCAATGCCCCTGCAATGAGCAGGGACATTTTTAATTAGATGAGGTTACTCAGAGCTCTGTCCAACCTGACCTGGAATGTTTCCAGGGATGGGCCATCTCCCACCTCTCTGGGCAACCTGTTCCAGTGTTTCACCACCCTCATAGTGAAAAATTTCTTCCTCATATCTAGTCTTAAACTGCTCTCCTTTACTTGAAAAACATTTCCCGTCTTCCTCATTGTACTAATAGATTTGGTTCAAAACATACGGCTTCTTGCCGCATGCTCTTGCAAAGAGCAATTCCTCTGAATAATTTATTCAAGTGGCTTGTAGGTGAATTCATCTCACCTGACTTCAGACACTTACCTGATGTTTCTAAGTGAGAAGTGGATATTCCTCCACACTTCTGAAGAGAAAGATAGTCAACTCTTACAATAACTCAGACCACTTTAGACTTGAATTGCTTACCTGAGTACTTACAGGACTTTTCCTGCATCATTAACTTTAGCGATACTTTATAGTGATTCAACTTCTAACTTAGGTACCACTATTAAGTTTCTAAAGTTTTCCAAGGTGAACTGAAGCTTGTAGAGAGAGGAAAATTGTATTTTTATACAGTTCATAGTGCAATCAGGGTAATCTGGGGACAGATATGCTCTACCTATCTGGAGTATATCCTTCATGCTTCAAAATGCATATCTCATGCCCAAAATCATCAAGTATAGAGGGTTAGGACAAGATTTTCACAGGGAAAATTCTGGCTATGTCTATGGAAGGGTTATTGTACCTTTCTCTGAAACATCTGGCACTGGCCAATATTAGCAACAGAAGACTGGACTAGATGGACTGTAGGTCTGATCTGGTGTGGCAGTTCCTATGTTCCTGTGTTCTTCCTCCACCTGGTGCAAGGGCAAAACTGTCAGGTATAATGAGGCAATCTTTATTCAGGTCCCCGGGTAAGACTGTAGAGTTGGCAATTAAAAAATCATCTTTTAAAAAACTCAGAATATTTTGCCTGTTTTACTGAGGAAATGTACATTATCTATACTGAAATTGTCCCAAGTCTTTCCCTATTTGTAACTGAGTAGTATTACTATGGATACATGAAGAGGATATTTCCAGAGAAATTATGGCTACTATTATTATGTATTATTTTTATTGTTGTCATGTAGTCATAAAGTAGTCTTCATTGTCTACGTACTGTATTAGTATAGGAGAAAGACATTTTAATCTCTAAAAGCTTACATCCAGATGAACTTCCTTTAGTCCAGGATGCCTAGTTGTAATTCCTAAATGAAGTCCAGTGCTGTCCCAGGAGCACTGTTACTCATGCAAAGAAACAAGCACTTCCAGATGAAGGTGGAAGTTTGAACACCCCTCCAACATGCACACCCCTGATGGTACATTTTTTCTTAATTAACAACAAAGGTACTCGTGTGTGACTACAAACCAAAATTCAGTTCCTTTTTAAGTTAATGCTATTAAAAAGGATTAATTCAGGTTTCATAATCTAAGTACAATGGAAGACACAAAGTCTTGAAACCAATAGACAAAGTAGTGTAATGAATCAACAAGAAAATATTGTCCATCATTCGGCAGGTAGTCAGCTCAGTACACCAACAACACAGCTGTTCTGCAATTTTTAGTTTTCAAGATGTGCAATATAGTTTTAAGAAGACTATGAATGTTTCCCCCCTGCCCCTTTAGACTGTACTCACAATAACTTGTAATTTGGTGAAGAATGGAACAGCAAAATGTGACATTTTGTGTCTAGAAAAACTTCCATTACCTAATCATAGGTATTTATTACTGCTTGAGTTATCCTAGAGTATCCATTGATATTCCAAAAAGTGCAATGCTCCTGCAGTTTCTTTATCAAATGTGCCGTTCCCATGGAGATGTCTCAGAAACCCTGGATCATGACTTTGCCAACTCTACCTGAGTTTTCTTGTAATTTCACTTTTCACTTTTCACAATTTCTTATCGTAGCCACAGCTGCTGCAATTTTAGTGAACTGGTTACCAATTAAAGGCTAGATGAAGGTATTCTGACTTTCTCATTTAACGGAGTTATCTAATTGAGGCATACAGTCATCCTAGTTTCCCATTACATTCAGTGGAGAGAAAAAAGGCACCTGCAGGTGCTGTGTCAGATCTAAAATAAGCTGAATTGTCTTTTAGAGGTGCTTATTTCTTCCTTCTATTGACAGGAGAAAGAACACAGCTGAACAGAAGCCTAAATTTAGTGCTCCTAGGAAGTGAATGGGATATTAGGAAGGATAAATTTGGCTATAACTGTTGGATTGTAAGGTCAAGTGCTAAAACTCATCATCCCACTGGAAAGAGTGAAATGGAATTACAATGCTTCAGTACATTGTTCCCTCTTCCTCCTACCTTTCTCTGCGTGCCTGTGGCTGACTACTTTTTCCTACCCTAATTGGTTTCCTGTTTTCGTTATCTGAATTCTTAACAGATATTGCTGAAAAGAAGTAAATTTTAGTGACATCTCTCATTTGATCATAGGCACCAAAGCTGGGTGCAATACAGGCTGAGGAAAAGGTCTGTGGTATGCAGAAAAAAGCACCCCAAACCACAACCTTAGTAATAGTAATGAAACAGATCATTCATTCAAAAAATCTAAGCTTAGGTTTTGAAACAGACAATGAAACAACCAAAATACTCCAGACTGAAGTCAACTGAACTCCAAATAGTGTAGTCATACGGACAAGTCCTGTCCAGATGGAAGGAAAAAGGAGCTCAGAATAACAGTGTTCAGTCAGTATCACTGTTTCAGAAGTAGGCCCACTATAGGGAATAGATGCAAGGTCATTAGCAAACAGAGGACCATAATAACTGGATTTTGATTCTTGATCAAAGATGAAGTCTTTTTATTGTCACTGCTGTTGTTTCTTTGATTCACAATGGGAATGAGACTTCATTTTCTGTGTATCAAATTAAAAAAAAAATAGATAAAGAGCTAATAAAATAAGAGGTAACATATGGAGTGTGGCACTGGCTGCATAAAAATTATGGATTTTATTATTATTTGTTGAAATGGAAATGTCAATGTAATCTCATGGGCTGATGCCATGGAAATTCCATTGGATTTTCCGAGTTGGTGATGAATTTATACAAGTTTTTTAGATTGTAAATGTGCAATACACTATTAATCCAATAGATTGTCTGAAATCTACTAACTTTCTATATTATGTTAACATTAAAGCACAGTGTCTGGATTACCTGGATTATTGAGAGAAAAAAGAGTTCTCAGTCAGTCATTCCTTTTGTAATTATTTAGTGTTTTCTAAAAATGCAGAGGCTTCTCTGAGAGGAATAGAGGCCCCTTACCCACTAAGATTGAAAATGTTTTCCAGTTCTCAGTCTCATTATCAGGGGCTCTTAGGTACACTACAACTTTAGTAAGACACTTTATTCTTTTTTTTATTATTTTTTATTTTATTTTTTTCTCGAGGGAGGGTTCCTTCTAGCTTACAGCTATTTACATATGTAATGATCAGATCACATTATATAGGTGGTTTTTGAAAGTAGCCTGTACAGATGGGGTCATATGTTTCCAAGTTGCCTTTACAGGGAAGAAATATTGCAAATGTTAAAGAAGCATAGTGTTCTCGTATAGCAGTTCAATATTGCAGAATAAACCCCTTCAGTTTCTCTCCAGTAGTGACACTCATCTCTCATAACTTTTATATTTTATTCAAATTAGGTGTACATTCTCCCTTGATAGTCAATAGAAAAAGTTAGAAACCAAGATAAAGAGATCACACTCAGAAGGTTAGAACCCTGTTTGAAACTGACCAACGTCTTCGTGTAGACAATCATTTCTCCTGCCATTGATTACAAAGGAACTCTTGATCACAAATTCAGTCTTGCAAACTGGTATTTAGATAGGTCATCCTAAAATTAAGGAATGAACTCCAAATCGATTTATGCCTTTAATGTAAAACATACTAAAATAACCAACCAAACTAAAAGAAACATACATTGTTTGGTAAAACCTCACTAAAATGTTTCATGTCACTAATGGAATAGCTGGTTTTGGTGAGATACACAGTAGATACTAATCATATCTGAGTACTAATCGCATTTCAGTACTGTATCTAGCTCTGGTGTCTTCATGATAGAAAGGACATGGAACTGATGGAACTGGTCCAGCGGAGGCTCACGAAGTTAATCAGAGGGATGAAGAACCTCTCCTACGAAGACAGGTTGAGGGAGCTAGGGCTGTTCATTCTGGAGAAGAGAGGGCTCCAGGAAGACCTTATTGCAGCTTTCCAGTGTCTGAAGGCAGTGTAGTGATAGGACAAGGGGTAATGGTTTTAAATTGAAAGAGGGGAGGTTTAGACTAGATATTAGGAAGAAATTCTTGACTGTGAGGGTGGTGAGGCACTGGAACAGGTTGCCCAGAGAAGCTGTTGATGCGCCATCCCTGGAAGTGTTCAAGGTCACGCTGGATGGGGCTTTGAGCAACCTGTAGTGGGAGGTGTCCCTGCCCATGTCAGGGGGGTTGAAACTCAATGATCTTTAAGGTCTCTTCCAGCTCTAACCATTCTATGATTCTGTATTATTTATGCCAGACATAAATATGTTCAAATGTATTATTTGATTATCATATTATATGAACAGGATAGAATTGGAAACAGAAGAGGCGAAGTGCAGAATGAAAGTAATCCAGTATAAGAAAGTACACCCTAAGAAAATTTAAAATATTTGAGCCAAGTAAATGTGTCAAACCTTAAGGGGACGTGAGGAACAGGAGAAGAAACAGAAGAAAAAGACAACTGAATTGCCAAAATGGACTTCTATACAGCCCTGAAGATAGGAAAGGAAAATGTTAATGTAAATAAAGAAGATGTACTTAGTTTTGTAAGAACAGAATACTAATGAGATGGAAATGGCATAACCTGGGCTGTAAAGCAAGAGAATAAGTTCAGCCTCAGTGTTTCAAATGACTCATGGTAGAAGGCAGGCAAGCCATGGAGAAAAGTAAGGCACCAGAGGAGAGGGAGTTTCAGTAGCAAATATCTGGGATGACCACATTCTTTGTTAAAAGGTTTGCAAAGGAAAGAGTGTTTTTCAGGGTGTTGTTACCCACAGCAGAAACAGAAAGGGAGGAATGCAAATATTTATGAAGATTAAAGGGAACCAAAGACAAGTTACTGAATCCTAAATAGCAGCATTAAGGTTGCTGACTTCACTACCAAAATAAAAAATGGCTGCCCTGGCTCTCTCCTTCCCATCTGAACAGTTTTAATGCAAAAAGATGAAAGACTGAAGAATTCTTACAAAACCACTTTACTAAGGGTATGCCAGTTTTCCCTGGATCTGTCAAAGAGAGACAGCTTTTGCCTTGCTGGGGATTTTTTAGTTCACAAAATGTCTGATATGGCAATATTCTCTCTCCCCACCCTGAAGGAGATGCATTTATAACAACTGCATTTTCAAGTTATTATCTAACCACCTTGATAGAGCCAAAATGTCTTCCAAGACTGAAAAAATTGGTGCTTAACTTACAATTAAGTTTTAGGCAACAACAACAAAAAACCTTTTAAAATAAATGCCTAAGTAAACTGTTCAAGGAAAAATGGGAGAGGGTTTTGAAGACACCCAGACCGAAAGGTCATCAACCTGTGTTTAGGCATCTTAGTCAGTGCTGAATGATATACATTTATGAACAAGCTCTACTCCAATGTTAGGTAAATGAGACCCATTTTAATGTTTTTTAACTGGCTGAGGGACAAGGACTACATTGCAATGCTTTCACGGACTTTACAACTAACTATGCTGTCTAGAAAGCATTTCTAGCATTATTTAGGTAATTAGCTTGCTTCTGTAACTATTGATATTATTGGTTATGTCTGAAAATGCCATTTAGACAGATACTTCTGGAAATACAGAAGCAGCTACAGAGAGGCAAGTTGATCTTTCTAATTCCACAGAGTACTGTAGTGTTACCATCAGAATACACACGAGCCTTGGGCTCTAATCACTTGACAGCGTTCCCTGACTTAGATCATTTGCACCTTAAAATTGGTAGATTTTGTTTCATCCAATACCGTTGCAAAAGGTTTCACTCTAATTATATTTGAAACTTCTTTTTGTTTTTCCATTCCAAGCCTGTTTCTGACTGTGTGACAGACTAGAACATTGGATGGAAAATTCAACATTTGCAATTCAAATTCCAAGTGAAGGTTTTAATGCTGAATACTTGTGGATATCATTTAAAAGGCCTGTAGAGTTAAACAATGAAGATTTTTTTCCCATACATGGTGAACCGACTTTACAGATATTATTCAGTTAAGATCTGGAGATGATATTAATACGGTGCTTATGCATAAAACTCACAACAGGCGAGTGTTTTGTAAATTCAGCATTTAGTTATCTCTTATCCATTAACAAGAAGCAAAGCAAACATCTCCCCCTTAGATTCATGCCCCGAGCTAAGCAAGGCAAATGGAAAAGGTTTTTAGAATTACAAATAGAACCTTTAAATTGTAGAAACTTGCTAATTTCATTTATGAAAAGCATTGCAGAACTTCTGCTTTCTCTCCCAGTTGTTATTCAAATCACAGTCCCAAGCTAAAAAAAAAAAAAAAAAAAAAAAAAAAAAAAAAAAAAAGACAGAAAGAAAGAAAGACAGAAAAGGGGGAAAAAAACCCTAAGAAACAGTGAAAGATAAAGGAAATAATCCTGCCAGGAATTTAGCGAGGTTTTTTTTTCAGACATCAGGCAGAAATGCTGCATATTTAAATATGCAAATTGAAGCAAAACTTAGGTTGTTGGGAAAAAAAAAAAAAAAGAAAAGAAAAAGAAAGAAAAGAAAATAGAGGTGGGGGAGAAAGTGAAGAAAATATAGAGTTATGAACTAAGTTTTCAAAAACAGATACATGGGAAATATGTGAATTCCCCCATATAATGGTTAAAGTAGAATTTGCATTTCAGTGCAAATTGTGAATGTAAATTTTTAAATATTAAAGGTTTATCTTTTTTATAGGACTTTGCAGTTTTTGAAGCCCTAAATATAAATTAAGAATAAAATTCTTTCTTGTGTAATAATCCAGAACAAGGGTTTTGTACCTCCTAAATCCCACTAAAGCCCTCAAAATAGGATTTAAGAGGGACTTACGTGGCTCATAGGCAATATGTAGCTGGGAGAATTTCACCCGAAGGGATAAAGCATATTAGCATTATTTCTGCAACTAGTTTCACTACAGTCTCTTGGACTAATTACCTAAGATGAGAACCCTTGCTTCATATAGTCTTTTAGTCTGGCAAGACAGATCATTTAGAAACACTAAATATTATAACAAGGCAAAGGAGTGGATATGCCATTATGGATTTGCACAGTCAAATTTGCAAGCTATATACAAGAACACTTCTTGCAAAATTTGGGACTAATGAGTTAACCAATCTTCTGAACATCTCAGAGATATAAACAAGTATTCCTTCCCACATTTATACACAGGTATGCTCAAACAAAGAGGTCATAAATTGTTCAATATCAAATACTGAGTGTGTCTAGACTATTGACTGAGTCTGAGTGAGTTGTTCCCACATATGAATACTTCTGAATTAAAGGAAAAAATTAGAATAGTGTTCTTTTTTTTTCTTTTCTTTTTTTTCTTTTTTTTTTTTTTTTTTTTTTCTTCTGCAGTATTATTCTTCTTCCAGTCCTCATTTTCTAATGAGAGAGAAACCCTGATATTCCCCATTCATCTCTGTACTAAGCAGGNCGGGAAAAACCAAAAAAAAAGGGGCCGGACAAAAATTGAAAAAAAAAAAAAAAAAAAAAAAAAAAAAAAAAAAAAAACACCAAGAAGTTGTATTATTTATTCTCAGATTTAGTAAAATGATTTTCCAACCTTCCATGTCCTGAGTTGCAGTCCTGGAAATTAAACTATTGCTAATGCTTCAGGAGGAAAACAAGATGTATCCCTGATTTCTACATCAATAAACACATCATTGTGTGAATGCTTAAAGGAGTTTTAACTTTTCCCTGAGCATTTTTGTCATGTTATACAACATTAGGTAAGAAGTAGAACACTTCTCACATGACACACAATATTAATGTACACAAACCCCATATGTTTAATTGCAAGAAGTCACGTTGTTCTGCACAGCCTCTTGGGAGCTCACCCAAAATTCAGAAATGCAGAGAGAAATGTAAGTCTGGAAGAGTATATGAATTCTCAATGCTGCAAGTAGTGGTGCAGGGTCTTTAAATTTGAAACATTTTATTTTATATTTCCTCATTCCAGATCTATTCAAAAACTAACATATGTGGAAGGAAAATGAGTTAATGATTCCTGCTCAGAACAGGTGACATCAGAAACTTTTATTGTACAACTGATTTACAGTGAAAGTAATCCCAGATCAGAATTTGTAGGTTTTTTTTCAATTTCACAGGAAGCTACATCTTTCATACCCTTACTTCATTCTCCTTTTCATCTGTGGTGATCTTCCAAACTTCATCAATCTTATTCATGCTATCACTAGATCAAATTCTAGGTAAACAACACATTCTTTCCCATGAGGCCACTATTTTTCATTTCTTCCCTTATAAGGTTCCCTGATCAGAGATTTTGTTGGGTCTTCAACACCACCATACATTGAACTGCAGTGCACAATGTACTTGAAAAGACTGTAGGGATCTTTAGATACAGTATACAAAATTAATAAACTAGTGTCATAAACCCACCATTTTTTTCTGTAGATCGTATATCCTTTGAGTTCTTTTATCACACCTCTTTTGTTTCCTGAAACAATCCACAGATATTAAGACTTGTTTTTCACCCTGTTTGCTTAGCTCCACATGTATTATTTTCTGCATGCTGCACGCAACTTTTTAACATTGTACAGTTTGTTAGAGGTGAACTGTTGGACCATGTAGTTTTATCAGACGTTTGTTTTCATGTCCTGAAGGGAAGAGAATTCACAAGGGCATCAATACCTGAGTGTGGAGATTAGTTCATAAGTAAAGAAAATTCGGGTTTATTATTGTTTTTGGTAAGATCTTTTTTTTTTTAATTTTTTGTAAGAAAGCAATCCCATAAAGCATTTGGTAGGGATGAGAAATGGAACACCGGTTGCTCTTTTGGACACAGACTAATTGCCCGAGAAGATTGTCAATATCCATGGTCAGCACACATAGCTCTTCCATACAGCACTCCATGTAACAGAAAATAACATGGCTACTGGCAAGGAAAGATGTTGAACTCTGAAAGGGGAAAAAAATGGTACCTGGTTTGATATTCTAGCAAAGAACAGTTTAAGCAGGCAAAGCGAAAACATGGTCGTGGTCTGGAAACAATATGTTCACGAATTTGCGGCAATTTGTCTCTGAAATCCTAACTTTGTTACATTTATATTTAACTACTAGCATGTAAATAGTCTCAAAAGAGTTAGTGAAGCTTGTCCTGAATTTATAGTTGGGGGCACATATAGGTACATCAGTGAATTGAGTCCCTATGGCCAAATCCAGTGTCCAGTGAAGCCAAATAAACAACAATACATCAAGCATGAGATCAAGCCCTAATCTAAGATACAAACACAACTGAGACCAGACTGTATTATATTTAGTGCTGTTGTGCCTGGTTCCATCTAACAAATTACGTGCAAAGAAATGGGAACAGAAGGGAATTCAGAAAACCTACTTTTTCAAGTTCATTATTAGGTTAGGAATTGGTATAAAGTCCATTTTTATATCTCCCAGCTTGTCTTAATCTTTCAAATGTTAGTAGACATTTTCCAACTCCTGTAAGACTTTTCACAACTTCACCTTCACAATTAGAAAACATTGCTGTGAATTCTTAATGAATGGTACATTACACACACAGTGGTAACTTTAATTAATTCCAAAGGTATTTATAAAGAATTGAATTTTGTGTCCTGCATTCACAGAGCAATACACCCTAATTTCCAAACTAGACAACATTTGGGTGGGGTTTTTTTGGTTTTTTTTTTTTGTTTGTTTGTTTTTTGTTTTTCGAGAAAGTCAAGGGGAATTGTTTTCCATACACAAGAGAAAGTGTTTTATCTCATCATTCTTGTCTCTACAGAATGAACTGACACCAGACCCATAGTGCTGAAATGAAAACTAATCTAAGGGATGTTTTTAATAAAACAGAATGTCTCCACCCATTGTTGTAAGACAGCATGCATAAAGAACTAGTATTTTAATAGTCTAAGTGTAGTTGCCTGACACTAAGTATTCTGATTTGAAAATGTTGGCCTGTAATTTTCTTTTTCTCCCTTACCTGGTGGAACCAGTGCTCTTTCCTGGTTTGGACTTCAAGTCACCTACAAAAACAAAAGACTCAATCAACGATTACGTAAATAGGTTTCATAAACTGAAATACTTACAAAAAGTGGAAATAGAAGGCTTTTTCATATAATGGTCCATGAATATTTAACAGAGGCCCTTAGCTGTTATGCATTTATGGATATTTCCATATACTTCTTCTCCAGCTATGTTGCTGGGGTACTGAAGAGAGAAAAGACCTAATTAAAAAGTAATCTAAATTGGTTAAGAAATGCAAGAGAAAATCTAAATAATCCCAGGATTGCCTGTACTAGCTAGTGAATAAAAATAGTTATTTTTAATAGGCACATAAGAGATTAATAGAAATGTCTCAAGTGGGTTTTGGTTTTGCAGGTCATAGTAGTTAGTGATGATGTAGTATAACAACTTTTCTCATAAACTCAGTATACATGTATAAACACTTATATATGTGTCAACGTGTATCCTCCCACACAAAATCCCCCACTTCCAGAAAAAAAAAAAAAAATCTAAAAGAGAAAACAAGACACATCATAAAAAAGACATCCAGTCAACAAGCAGAGGTGACAGAGCGTGAATTCACAGAATAACTACAGCAAAGCAGTAGCTAGATGTCAAGTAATAAGTACTTCCAGAGGACACATCCCAGTTGGTCCTTGATGGATAGATACATTTAGCACAACTTTGATCATATCAAAGTAAGACACCTGATATAAACTAGTTCTCTGAGTTTGAGGTAAGATCTCATACAAGGAACTAGAATTTAAGATTAGTGACCTGTGCTAGACACTGAACTTTCTAGTGCCTGAAACTCAATGAGCCTGTCTCTCAATGAGAGAAAATTACTAAAAAAGTTTGTTGATTAAATGTGTGTTGTGAGTAGAAATATTAAAATTGATGTAGGCTTTCCATGAGAAAAAAAAAGCACACCAAAATGTATTAGTCATATAATTTATTAGTTGTTAATTACTTGCTTCTCTTTATTAACATATTACACCTCAGAGAATAACTCTGAGGTAGGTAAATTGAACTATGCTTCCTTTGCTGATGTGTAATTTGCAACACAAAGAATGTAAATAATGAGCAGAGATGGGAATGGAAGTTAGTGCCCTGACAATGATAATTTCATCCAAGTACTGCCTTTGGGGCTTAAATATGTGCAATAGAAATCACAGCAGGAAAGCAGAAGCTAGAGGGAATATATCAGAAACAAGAGGCACAAATGAGCTCGAGGTGTAAGCAGACGAAGATATGGTCATAAAGAAGTAGGAAGACTTTCCTATGTCTTTGAAGAAGGAAAAGGAAATAATACATCAAACCCTCTTTAGGAGTGTCCCACAGGTATCAACAGGAACACGAGAGAAAGATGCACTCTATTAGCCTGACACTGTGGCAGAGACATATTCCCTCTTACATTGCATGCCTAAATTAGAAGGCAACTATTGCTAGTCAATAGAGAAACAACCTCTCCCAAAGAATGATTTTAAGTGCTAATAAAGTGGAGTCTGGTTTTATCTCACCTCTGTTCAGATGTTTTCTGTGGTATCTGGACTGAAGCCTACCTTAACCACTGTCTTTGGTAGAAAGAGAATGGGAGCTGTAGAGGCTACTCTGAAGCCCGAAGAAACAAGAAAGGTCTGTGTCATGATTTGTCCGGTATGACTGTTGGAGAGCAGTTCAAAAGGTGGTTACAGGCTTAAGACAGAGCCCGTGAGACCTTATCTACCAGGTATGTGGGCTCTGGGGCTCTGGTTCTCCTTTTGAGTCAACAACTAGAAATAAGAAACAGCTTGATTACTTTTACTAAAGCTGCACCAACGTAAAAAATGGTATGAGAGGAAACACAGGTCCTGAGTATCTCCATGAGATAAAGACAGTTTTATGGAAGCATATATGGCACAGCCAACATGGTTTCACAAGGATAAAGCCCAATTTACCTAATTCGATATCCTTCTATAGTACGGTCACCCACCCAGAGGATGAAGGGAAAGATGTATTTTTTCTGGATTTTAGGGAGGCTTTTGATACTGTCCCTCACAGCATCCTCCCGAACAAGTTGTCGGACTGTGGGATGAGCAGGTTCATGATATACTAGGTGAAAAACTGGCTGAAAAGCAGAGGGTTGTAGTGAATGGGACTACATCTGGCTGGTGATTGGTCACCAGCAGTGCTCCTCGGGATTCAATCTTAAGGCAAATTCTGTTCAATATATTAGACAGTAATCTGCATGCAGGATTTGAGTACACCATTAGTAAGTTTGGTAGTGATACCAAAACAGGAGATGCATGAGGGACTTTCTTGAGGGAAAAGATGCCTTGCAGAGGGATCTTGCAGGGGGATCAGACTGGAGCATTGGGCATTGGGCATTTGTCAATGATTAATGGGATGAAATTTAAAAAGTCCGAATGCCTGATTCTGCACCTATGACAGAGTAACACCAAACACTAATATAAGCTAGGACAAGAGTGGCTGACTGCGACCATGCAGAAAGGGATCTGGGGGTTCTGGCTGACAGCAGGATCAATATGAGTCAGCAGTGTGCCCTGGCAGCCAAAAGGGCAAGCCATTCTGGGATGCATCAAACACAGTGCAAACAGACTGTTCAAAGAGGTGATTTTCCCNCTGGTGATTGGTCACCAGCAGTGCTCCTCGGGATTCAATCTTAAGGCAAATTCTGTTCAATATATTAGACAGTAATCTGCATGCAGGATTTGAGTACACCATTAGTAAGTTTGGTAGTGATACCAAAACAGGAGATGCATGAGGGACTTTCTTGAGGGAAAAGATGCCTTGCAGAGGGATCTTGCAGGGGGATCAGACTGGAGCATTGGGCATTGGGCATTTGTCAATGATTAATGGGATGAAATTTAAAAAGTCCGAATGCCTGATTCTGCACCTATGACAGAGTAACACCAAACACTAATATAAGCTAGGACAAGAGTGGCTGACTGCGACCATGCAGAAAGGGATCTGGGGGTTCTGGCTGACAGCAGGATCAATATGAGTCAGCAGTGTGCCCTGGCAGCCAAAAGGGCAAGCCATTCTGGGATGCATCAAACACAGTGCAAACAGACTGTTCAAAGAGGTGATTTTCCCTCTGTATTCAGTGTTGATGCAGCCTCACCTTGAGTTCTGTGTGCAGTTCACAGTTTCAGAAGGATGCGAAAGTCCTTGAATGCATCCCAAGGAGGACAATAAAGCTGGTGAAAGAGCCAGAAGGAATATCCTATGAGGAGCAGCTAAGGACTCGGCTTGCCTAGTTTAGAAAAAAGGAGGCTGAGGGGTTACCTCTTTGCTCTGTACAGCTTCCTGAGGAGGAGATGGAGGAGGGGGAGGTGTTGAGCTCTTCTCCTTGATATCCAGTGATAAGACACGTGGGAATGGTTCAAAGCTGAACCAGGGGAGGTTTAGACTGGACATTGGGAAGCTTCTCTTTATGGAGAGGGTGGTAAAACACTGGAACAGGCTTCCTAGAGAGGTGGTCAAAGCCTGTCAGTGTTTAGCAGGCATTTGGACAATGCACTTAATAAAACGCTTTAACTTTTGCTCAGCCATCGATCAGTCAGGCAGTCAGATTAGACGGTCTTTGCAGATTCCTTCTGTTCTATGTATGGTTACTTGAATAGGTCAGGTATAAGCTACAATGACTGATTAAAAAATGGAATAATGATGGAAAAACTTCTCACAAAATTAATTCACCTGGCACAGAGTAATATATAACCGTTGTGAAAATCTCAAACTTAAATTACAAAAGTGGTGTGTGTTTGTGTGTTTCCAGGGTAATATCAAGGATGATCAAATACAAATGAACAATTTTTGCCAGCTATTATTTACATATGACAGAGTGATAAAGGCACTAACAAAGATATAACCTGGATAAACAACTGTATGTGAACGAACACAACACAGCGAGAAGCGTGATACATCACTTTTAAACTTGTATAACATAGTCATTTAATAAATAGATGTACGTGGTGCTCTTTTGAAGAGAAGAGAGTCGTTCTTTGGGGAAAGTACGTAGACTAATTTGGGATTAAGGTTCTTTCCAAGTTATCAGGATTGTATATAGTCTTTGACATTCACAGAAGGAGTCCGCTGAGTCCACTGATTTACTCCAGCACAATATAATTTAGTTTTATAGAAAGTCTTGTGTACAACATAGCTACAGGAGTTAAATAATGAATAACAGCAGAGAAAGGAGAACAGAGAGAGTAATACATAAGAAAAATATAACTCAATTGTATTTGAAATCTGAGAAGCAAAGTATTTGAAAAGAAAGAAAAATACAGAAAAGTTGATTAAAATATCTATGACCTGTCCGTCTACTTCCTAGTGAATCACTTAGACATTTGTCTAGTAAATTTCATGGTTTAACTAGAGGAATACTTCAGTGATGTTCAGAACATGTTTCAAAGCTTCTTTGGGCCATTATCAGAGACTACAAAATTGTTTTCTTAAGAAGTGGCTGAGCTCACGCCAAATGCTTCAGAGAAACTAGTTGGAAGACTCTGTGAAGAGAAACTGTGTAAAGAAGGGAACAGGTGGAGAAAAAGAAAAAAAGACTAATGGAAACGTTCTGGTCAGATGGGACCTCAAGATATCAGAGCTTAGACCTGGAGTAGTTATTTTAAACATATTTTTTGGAAGATATTACGTATCAGGGTGTAATTTATACAGCTCCTGAAATACACCTCAGGCATGTGATGCCTAAGAATAGTATCTGCACCTAGGACACAAGTAGGCTGCTAAGAAGAGTCTTCAGTCTGATACCAGATATCTATAGAGGTATAATTGTAATTTACCAGATGTAAATGGATCACAAAGAACTCACTGACCTATAAAAGGAAGCATCCACTGTTGTCAGTTCNCAATATATTAGACAGTAATCTGCATGCAGGATTTGAGTACACCATTAGTAAGTTTGGTAGTGATACCAAAACAGGAGATGCATGAGGGACTTTCTTGAGGGAAAAGATGCCTTGCAGAGGGATCTTGCAGGGGGATCAGACTGGAGCATTGGGCATTGGGCATTTGTCAATGATTAATGGGATGAAATTTAAAAAGTCCGAATGCCTGATTCTGCACCTATGACAGAGTAACACCAAACACTAATATAAGCTAGGACAAGAGTGGCTGACTGCGACCATGCAGAAAGGGATCTGGGGGTTCTGGCTGACAGCAGGATCAATATGAGTCAGCAGTGTGCCCTGGCAGCCAAAAGGGCAAGCCATTCTGGGATGCATCAAACACAGTGCAAACAGACTGTTCAAAGAGGTGATTTTCCCTCTGTATTCAGTGTTGATGCAGCCTCACCTTGAGTTCTGTGTGCAGTTCACAGTTTCAGAAGGATGCGAAAGTCCTTGAATGCATCCCAAGGAGGACAATAAAGCTGGTGAAAGAGCCAGAAGGAATATCCTATGAGGAGCAGCTAAGGACTTGGCTTGCCTAGTTTAGAAAAAAGGAGGCTGAGGGGTTACCTCTTTGCTCTGTACAGCTTCCTGAGGAGGAGATGGAGGAGGGGGAGGTGTTGAGCTCTTCTCCTTGATATCCAGTGATAAGACACGTGGGAATGGTTCAAAGCTGAACCAGGGGAGGTTTAGACTGGACATTGGGAAGCTTCTCTTTATGGAGAGGGTGGTAAAACACTGGAACAGGCTTCCTAGAGAGGTGGTCAAAGCCTGTCAGTGTTTAGCAGGCATTTGGACAATGCACTTAATAAAACGCTTTAACTTTTGCTCAGCCATCGATCAGTCAGGCAGTCAGATTAGACGGTCTTTGCAGATTCCTTCTGTTCTATGTATGGTTACTTGAATAGGTCAGGTATAAGCTACAATGACTGATTAAAAAATGGAATAATGATGGAAAAACTTCTCACAAAATTAATTCACCTGGCACAGAGTAATATATAACCGTTGTGAAAATCTCAAACTTAAATTACAAAAGTGGTGTGTGTTTGTGTGTTTCCAGGGTAATATCAAGGATGATCAAATACAAATGAACAATTTTTGCCAGCTATTATTTACATATGACAGAGTGATAAAGGCACTAACAAAGATATAACCTGGATAAACAACTGTATGTGAACGAACACAACACAGCGAGAAGCGTGATACATCACTTTTAAACTTGTATAACATAGTCATTTAATAAATAGATGTACGTGGTGCTCTTTTGAAGAGAAGAGAGTCGTTCTTTGGGGAAAGTACGTAGACTAATTTGGGATTAAGGTTCTTTCCAAGTTATCAGGATTGTATATAGTCTTTGACATTCACAGAAGGAGTCCGCTGAGTCCACTGATTTACTCCAGCACAATATAATTTAGTTTTATAGAAAGTCTTGTGTACAACATAGCTACAGGAGTTAAATAATGAATAACAGCAGAGAAAGGAGAACAGAGAGAGTAATACATAAGAAAAATATAACTCAATTGTATTTGAAATCTGAGAAGCAAAGTATTTGAAAAGAAAGAAAAATACAGAAAAGTTGATTAAAATATCTATGACCTGTCCGTCTACTTCCTAGTGAATCACTTAGACATTTGTCTAGTAAATTTCATGGTTTAACTAGAGGAATACTTCAGTGATGTTCAGAACATGTTTCAAAGCTTCTTTGGGCCATTATCAGAGACTACAAAATTGTTTTCTTAAGAAGTGGCTGAGCTCACGCCAAATGCTTCAGAGAAACTAGTTGGAAGACTCTGTGAAGAGAAACTGTGTAAAGAAGGGAACAGGTGGAGAAAAAGAAAAAAAGACTAATGGAAACGTTCTGGTCAGATGGGACCTCAAGATATCAGAGCTTAGACCTGGAGTAGTTATTTTAAACATATTTTTTGGAAGATATTACGTATCAGGGTGTAATTTATACAGCTCCTGAAATACACCTCAGGCATGTGATGCCTAAGAATAGTATCTGCACCTAGGACACAAGTAGGCTGCTAAGAAGAGTCTTCAGTCTGATACCAGATATCTATAGAGGTATAATTGTAATTTACCAGATGTAAATGGATCACAAAGAACTCACTGACCTATAAAAGGAAGCATCCACTGTTGTCAGTTCCAAAGGGAAAAAAAAAAATGACAACAACAACAAAAACACAAAACAAACAAAAAAACCAACCAAAACCAAAACAAAAATAAACCCATGAAGGTACCTTTGGTCATTTTTAATGCCTACCGTACCCCAAAAGAGAAATGTCAAACTGATTGACATTATTAAGACTTTAGAGAGGAATTGCTCTGGAGAAGTATAGAAAAATGTAAATTTAAAACATGTGTGTTTAGACAGGACAAGAACTAAGCTACATACAAAGAAGGAAATTCACCATGAAAACAACAGGGGTGTGTGTGCCAGACGGTGATGTAAAAATAATGAATAACTGAAAACCAATAAAATGGTAACTGAGGTCTGGTCCTGGAAATCATTGGATTCACAAACCACAAAGTCATAGGCAAGATACTTAGTAGATTAGTAAACGTCTTCTGAAGTAAATGGATGTACTGTGATAACTTCAGAATTTAACTTCTTAAAAATTACTGCATTAACAGTAATCCTGGGTGGAAATTTTTGGGAGTTTTACTATGACCTATGATGAGAAAAAAATCTAAACTGACAACAGTAACCTCCAGAAAACCCAGCTAAAGATCTGAGAGAACCAATGAAGTTTATAAACTCATCTCATCTATCTGTTCTGTATATTCTCTGTGGTGTTTGTACTCATTCTATATATGTGTCTGTTTATCTATTTACCACTGTGAAAATCAGGAAAATAAAACTGTAGAGAATATGCATATGAAACCATATTTATTTATTTATTTAT
>VXBW01007105.1:162-11061 GCA_013400375.1 Thinocorus orbignyianus
CTGAATTCATGAAAATATTTACTTTATGGCCAGCCAGGTTCTGTGAGATTCAAGGTCTCAGTGTTTCCAAGCCTTGCCAGGTACAGGGATGAGGAGGAGCAAGGCCTGGGCGTTTGACCCAAGCTGACCAACAGGATTATTTCATACCATGAATGCTGTCACATTCAATATAGATTAGAAAAGTTTGCTGCGTAGCGGGCTCTAGTTTGATTGTGACGATCCAGACAGCTCCTTGCCCCAGTGTCGGACGCCTGAGGCCTCCCTTTCCTCCAGAAGCCGTTGCACTCACAGTGTCCGACACTTGCTGTCCCTGCTGAGAGTGCACAGCTTCACCCTGGTAGAATGGGCTGAGTATAATTCTTGTCAATCTTACATCAGTGTTAGGATTAATACTGGTTCTTTAGTATTATCGTTAGTTATTTAATCTCATTCTATTAAATCTATTTACATTTCAACCCTCCTATTTCTTTGCATTCCCCGATTCCCCTTTCCTGGGTGGGGAGGGGTCATTGGGTGACAGAATAATAATCTGCACGACAATAAATTGTTCTTTGTTTTCTCAAACCATAACACCAGTTCAATCAGTCAGACAGCTTGTTTATGCCAACATTTTACTGAGTACTGGGGACTTTCAAACTCATCATGGCTTATTTATTAAGAGAGTCTGATCCTTCCCGCCATACATGAACAATTTCACCTCTGCCTCTACTCCCAGGTGAGGTGGATGGTCACAAGACGAAGCACTTGCAGGCAGACTCCTTGGTGGTTCAGGCCCTTCTCCTTGGCTCCCTCTTTTATGCATTTCAGACACTTTTACAGCCTGAGATAAAGGTGCTTTTTGGTCAGTGATGAACAGTACATTGAAATAGACAGCTGACTGGTATCACTGTGGTTGGCCTTTGCTGAACAGATCTCAAAGCCTAGCCTCCTGAGAGGAGACCTCATGTTAGGTATGTAGGTCCCACCTCAATCCAGCACTTTCCCATGCTTCCAGGATAGCCAAGCTAAGTGGTACTTTTTCTGCAGGAACCGGGATTTTAAGAGCTATCAGGGAAGAAAAACTCTAGATAAGCTAATGTCTAATATGTGGATAACTGTGAATGTGGAAATAACTGTAAACAGAGCAACAAAACATGCTAGTCATTTACAACACCCTGACAGAAGCAGGTACTAACAAGGGTAGTGTTGCTTTCCTACAATAGAGATGGAGTAGACATTGGGACTTAGGCATGTGCACTACCTATAAGCACTGGGAGAAACTCAGAAAGGAGTGTTACATGCAACCAATCCTTTGCAGGACTACTGCCTTATCTTCTTGCTGCTGTCCCAGCCCACACAGTAGGTACCTCCTCTGAAGTCACAGGGGACAATTACAATTGTTGCCTTCAGTGTGGCCATGATCTAAATTGCTCTCAAAGTGGCTGTGAGCAAAGGCTGTGCACTTCTGGCCATGCATGCAGGTGCCCAGTGGCCACTCACCTAGTGGTCCTCTTCCTCACCTAAGGACTGCACAGCCTTGCACCCATGCAAATGGGCCCACAGCTACAGTCAAGCTTCCTACCACCAGGTTTTCAGAGCCAGGCAACTTTGAGCCATGGCAACTGATAGCAGGTCTTCTCATCCATCCCATCAGCAAGGGAAAACACAGTCATCTGGAGACACCACAAATAAGCACTGCTGTTCTTTGGTTACTAAAGTGAGCCAAACAGCCATGAGGATGGTTTAAATGAGTTTATTTTCAACTGATGCGTTTCAGGATCACGACTATCAGTGAATAGTGGGCAGCCACACTGTAGCATCCAAGCCACTCTCAGCAGGATGGCCCCACCATAGATCTTAGCAGATTACAAAAAAAACAATTTCTACTCACTTTCTACAGGAAAAAAAATCATGTGCTAGCCACTGCATGCATCTTTTTCCCCTAGCCAAACTGTCCAGTTCTCTATTTTATTTGGCAAAGAAGAGTGGCTCTAGAAAAATATGTCTTGTATAGAATATAATCTGCAAAACTAACACCGCTGAGTGCAAAAGCAACAGATCTTGACCCTGAAATGCAAATGAAGCAGATGCCAAAGCAACAAAATGGGCTAATTAGATGCCTTAGCCTCTTGCCAAGGTTTTGCAAAGCACAGAGTAAAAGGCAAATCTGTTCACAGTATTTTGGCTGTTGCCAAGTGTTCCAGGCACAACATTCAAGTCAAAAGCCTCTTCATGTACACAACAGATTTCTTGGTATCTCCTACAAGCTTTAGAATAAGGCTACCTATAGAAACAACTGTGTTTATGCATCATAATTCCCCATCCCACTTCTTCAGCTGAAGTCATAGGCTGGATGCATCTTGTTGTTCTGCGTGATCAGGTGCAAACTGGCAGTAAATACACTGACTCTGTGTATGGTGGTCAGAAACAATGTCAGAAAGCAGGGCAAGAGGGAGGAGTGGACCTCTCTGAATTGCTTGCAGCAACTCTGACTTGCTTGGACTGGTCATGAAAGAGAATATTGGGAAGCAGCTTCTCACATGAGCACATTCCCCTTGCTACAGCCTGGTGGCCACAATGGTGGAGACGCTGCCATGTTACTTTGCGTTCTTCTTGTGCAGCCTAGCCTCCATCTGAGACATCTACCTGCATCCAGGTGTGCAGTGGAAGACATCCTCTTAAATAAAAGGCAAGCTTTAGGAGGGCCAGGCAAGCTGCCAGCTGGTCACCACATGAAGCATTTTACAGAATCTTCCACCACTGAAGGAGTTTTAGAGCTTTTTTGCATTGCTAAAGTTCAAGAAGGGGCTGGGGCGGGACGGACGGTGATGTGAATTCATTGTTTGGGGGCTCCCTTGGAAGGGACTGGTTTGGGCTGTGGTCAAGAATGGAAAACAAGGCAAGAAGGGCTTTGGGTTTTGCCTAGTCTCATAATTCCTGCCAATGTTTCCATCTTCCATCCGTTTTATTCTCTGCCTCCATAGAAAAGTACATTTCAGGATTTTTCCAGCATGTTTTGTTCAACAGCAGGAAACAGTTCTCACTGTTTGTATTTGAGATGTGACAGGGTGCACCAAAACCCAAAGCTGAAACAGTCCATACCAGCACCTCCAGTCATGGAGATCTTCTCACGTGGGCTGTGGAAGCACCTGAATAGAAACCACAGCATCTGATTTTTTGGGGCTGCATTTGCTGAACTCAACCATTTCAACCACTGGTTCCACCTCAGATTAATTTCTGAGTTATCAAGAACCAACAAGCTTTTTCTCAGAAGATTGTTTTCGCTCTCTTTATTCGCCCAAGGATATTGGCCCTTCTTGAAGAACCAGACGTATAATTAGAAATTAATGTCTATGTGCTTTGATGGATTTTGCCTCTTTTCTGAATCCTGAATTATCCACAAAGCTGTAACAAACAGAATAGAATGTATTTGTTCATCAAAAAAATGATTCACCCGTTTCTTCAGGGATTAATTCTCAGTTTTGTTCGTGAGTGGCTTGTTGCAAATAGTCATAAATTCTACCATGTTGGGTTCCAACCCCGGAGTGATCTTTGTCTGGACTTCAATGGGGCTTTGCATGGGGGGGGCCTGGCCACACAGATCTCATTGCAGGATTGGGCAATGGTTAGTTACATAAGTCATATGATGTTGTTTCTGTTCCCTGACTGGCCGACTTATGTAACTACAGAACAATAGTGTGTATTTGAATATAAAGGCAAAAGTCGTGCCTCCTATTTGTTCTTCATGAGAGTCTGTTCAAGGGCTGGATTCTGATGTCCACGCAAGCTATAAAGATATTTTCTTTGACAGTCTCTTGGTTGGCGAGGACATCTGGAGTAGGTGACACTAACAGAGCTGCTGAGATGCTCTGAGTTCATCTGAGGACTATTTGCAGACACTAGGCTCACGTATTCTCCCCAGTAGCAGCTGAAATTAATAGGAACAAAACCAAAGAGAACGACCCATGGAACTGGGCCATCCAGTGGCCCAGGTCCTTGACTGTAATGCAACTGCACTGACTTACACCTTATAAATGTCTGGCCATCAAGATTAATGTTTCCCTCATTCCATTTAAGAGGAATAAAAAGATTTAAAGCACGGCCAGGGTTAAAAAATTGACATCTTAGGGCAAAACACTGTAAAGTTAATGTTTCTGTGTTTATTTTAAATATGAGTATTTTCCCCATTTGTTATTTTTGTTAAAATCTGAGCATGATTTCTGTTCAGAGATGGAAAATAGGAATCCGCAGCTTTTGTTTTCAGATGATGTTTTATTTTTCTTCATCTATACAATTTACCTCCAGAAGATTTTATCACAGTCTCCTGGAGATTTTATCACAAGTTTTGAGTTCTGGTATTGTTTTGTGGTTGTTTTTTTTTTTTTTTTTTTCTCTTAAGGTCCTGGTTCTTTGGAGTCATGTGATTACACAAACATTCCCTACTTCCAGTGCTTTAAAAGTAAGTTTCTAGCTGGCATTGTTGCAGAGAAAGACTGAAAACATAAACCCTCAAGGCTAAGAAAAAGAACACACAATTTACAATTTTTTTTTAAACCTCATGATTTCTCAATCTTATGTTTTTTGAGGATAGCCTGACTAATAAGTTTTAAAAGCCCAGGGTTGAAAATATTAAAGCAGAATCAGGAGGAAACCATTGCTTAAGTTCATACAACATGACTCGATAGTCTTCCAGACTCCTAGGAGATGTTACCATGCAGCAGGCAAGTACTTTTCCGAAGTTGCTTATGAAAGTATAAAACCGTCATAGCCCATCCAAAGTAATTTCATTCTTTGTGCATGCTGGCTTTTAGCACAGACCCAAAGTACACATTATTTACATGACAAACTTCAGCCTCTCCGAAAGCGTAATTGCAATCCACAATGTAAATACCTGTTCTCATCCTTAACAGTCTCCAGTATGAACACAGGTTTTCACACTGAAGACAGCAAGCCAAAAACCAAGAGGTCACAGCTGATGCTCACATGCCATCTTCTAGCCACTTTGAATATGCTTTACAGATAATTTCTAACCCAGTCAGTTCCTCAGTTGTCAATTTCTAACCTGAATTCACAAAGGCATGTGCAGCAGGTTGTATCTTGCAACATGCAACACAGTCATAGAAGCATTCCCCCTTGAACTCCTCATGTTTTAACATACTTTGGAAACACTATCATGTTCTGGGACTTGGAATTTACTGAGAACTTGCTTTTTAACGTATTTTATTTAGATTCCACTAACTCAGATCTACTGAAGGCATTCTGCTGATGGCAGAAAACTTGATTCCAGTAGAAGCTGGGAACCTTCTTCATGGCTTAAGGGAAGCTCGCACCAGCCAGAGTCAGAGTGATCTGTGTACATTGTGGTGTGAGGATTTCCATTGCTAAATAAAAATAGAGGCATTCCTGGAAATCCCAAGTGCTGCTGAAAGCCAGGACAGAGAGCAAGTGGTAATATCTCAGAGATTATGTGCCTTCCCCTTTCAGGATTTCTCCCAGACACAGTTCCTCTTGCCCTCACAGAAGAGAGAAAAGCCTTTACCAGGTGCCAGAGGACCTCCACATAAAACCATCCAGTGGAGACCACCATACATTTGAAGACAACTTGGCTATGTGAATAGGTAAAGAATCAGCAAACAGTATTTCTTCACTGCTTGGACATGCCATCAAGCTCCTGTATCTCTACCACTTACCCTGTTCCAGTTGATGGAATGCACATATACGGACTGCAGCAAATGAGAGGCAGAGCATGTTAGCTAAAACCTTCCATTAAGATTAAGCTCATTTTGCTGGGTCCTAAGACCATGCTCTGCTGACACGCCATTCTCCGTCAAGATAGCTCATGGAACCAAAGTCCCAAGGAAAGTGAGCTACAACAGATGCACAGCTGTCACCGTTTAAAGGACAATATCATGTGTAATGGGACTAGAATGAGTGTTGGTGGCAGGGGAGTTGGTTAGTACATCGTTTCTGGACACTTGTGAGGCGCCATGCAGAAGAAGGAATGACTTTCCCCACCTGAATGCTATTTTAATAATTTTGAAACTTCTTCCTTAGATTTCTCATCATTATTCCCGTAGTTAGAAGCTGATTAATGGCATGCCCCTCAAACACATATCTGGGCACATGTACAAAGACTTTTTAATAGTCCCTAACAATGGCCAACAGCTGGCCACAAAACCAGATGATTCTCCACCCTCGTAAACCCATGCTCGCCAACAATAAAAAACCCTTCTGGCTACTAAAAAGCCTGATGGAACAGATGAATCTTGTTATGAACTGTATTTTATAAATAAAAATTAAAAAGAGGAAAACGTTTTAGCTTGTGCATTCATAGGCTGAAAACAGACATAGGTTTCACATTCTGGAGTAGCCAACTGCAGAGGTCCAGTTTTCGGAGTTAAACTACATCTTCCAAAGACTTCTTTAAATATATTGCTGGGTTGGGTTGTTGGCGTTTTTTGATGGGATGATTATTTTTAAATTTTTTCCCCAAATTCTGCTGTAGCCCCAGTAAAACACTTCTTCTGTTCTCTGGGGCAGGAGTGGTGTATCTGTGCCCCTCATGGGCAGAAATGTTGGGAATTATGTGAGAGGCTTAGTTGCCCAGGCCCTGCCATAGCATCAGAGACAGGCAGTCTGGGTACATCAGCCCTAACATACGTTATTCCCGTACACTGTGGAAGTATCTCCTTGCCACCGTGAGTGCCAGGGTTTCTCTGTGCCCCTCAGGGGACACCAAGGTGAACTTGGAGAGCTGCCTGACCCAGCAGCCAAGGCATGACCCTGCAAGGCAGGAGACAGGGGAGCCAGGCCAACACTTTTCTCCCCTGCAACTCACAATAAATCTCTCGGTTGGATCTATTAGCTTTGCATCCAACACAGCTACGTGGTTTCTGGAGCAGAGCTGGCCACCCCAGGCTGGCACCAGGAGCCTGGCCACACACCTCGAGCCATCTGCAGAGACATTCCCTGGTGGTGGTGGCCCAGCTTCATGCAGGAAGCTGCAGCCATGCCAGCAGCAAACACAAATCTCCACAGATGGCACCTTCTCTCCAGCATAGTCCTTCTGTCCTGCTTCCAAGGGACAGAGAGAGGCTTCCTTTCCCTTCTCTTTTTTCCTTTTATTTGATTTTCCCCCCACCATCACTTCTTCTTAGCCTTGGAGCTGGTGTGCAATCAGAAGAGTGCAGAGCCGGGGAAAGGAGCAGCAGCCAAGCCATTTGAGGGGGTGCAGAGTCACAAAAAGAAAAAGAAAAAGAAAGAAAAAAAAGAGAAAGAAAACAAAAACCTCTAAAGAAGCTCTTTTTGTTTGTTGTTAACAACTATTTAACATCAGAGCTAATTCACCAGTTTAATAAAATCAGGCTTTGTTGAAGATTCAACACCTTCAATTATGGCATTAAGAGCTCACAATAATTACTCCTCAGACCTTGCAAAGATCCTTCAACAAAGTGCGTGTGTGTGAGGAGGGGGAGGCCAGCCTGCAGTCCTTAATTTCTTAAAGATTTTAAAAAAAAAACAAACAGAGCAAGCAGAAAAACCCTAATTCTAATAATGATGACAACTATGATATCAGGCTCTCATTATACAACAAAAAGCAGCAGATGAAAGAGAAAAACCTAATTCTTAATAAGTCACCTTAAATATGACTCCTCTGTTAGTGTATTTCTGCAGGGATAAACAAGGGATTTTCACAGCCCAGGTATGCCCAAAACAAGATTTCTAGAAGTGAGGAAGTAGGGAATTTGACTGAAATCTTAGAACAAGTTTTATTTTTACTGCCCGAGGCAGGATTAGAGAAACATCAGCCTCTGCTTCATCAGGTCCTGGCATAGCTGAGCCCATCACCTCATTACACTGAAAAAACCCTTCTTGATATAGAAAATGCCTGAATATTTGCATTCTAGGTGACCGTTTAGGAAGTGGCTGATAACGGTAAGAAGCAAAAGTTGGGGGAAAAGAATTTGTTCCTGCAAAGAGGGCTTCCTCCTCCTACACAGACCAGCCAAGTTTTCTTTAAGCACTAAAAATGGACAGGGAACAACAGTGCAGCAGTGGTAAGGCATGAGTAAGATTGAGCTGAGCCACATTCCTGCTTCCCATGAAAACAAGGGGAATCTTGTCCTTTGTAACTGGAGAGACTAGGTTTAGGTTCCTGTTCCCCAACCCTCAATCCAGCCCTTGTAGTTCTTTTGAAGGTATATCCGAGGCTTATTTAACAAGGGTTAAGTAGGGGATTTCCCCAGTGCAGGAATGGAAATCTTCAGCTCTCTTTAGGGTGGGTAACATGCAATGCCATGGCTCATCTGAGCTGCACTGCATTTCAGAAAAGCCTCACATACATTAGACCAGCCCTGGGATCACTGTGAATTCCCATAGGGATGTTGTCAACCTCTGCCAAATCTCATAGTCCCAACAGTACCAATAACGATGTCAGATCACAATTACCGCCTCCCACAATGGATTGCCATTCCCAAAATTTCATTCAGTTTGTGAAAGGTACCTTAGAATGAATTTTATATCACATAATATTCTTTAAATATTGAAATGCAATTCCTCTTACACTGCACGGACAGATAACCCAAAGTGTCTACAGTACCTCATGTACTTAAAATTGCCAAGAGTTTTAGAACAGCTTGAAACAGTTGGGCTTTATTCCTCACGCAATACAATGCACCTACACTGGTAGAATTTTGTCCAATGTTTTTCTGCTGGCATGAACTGGCCTTTTTTTGACTCTGTGCATGGCCAGAACACCCATGCATGCAGGGAGGATTGCTAGAAATAGAGATTTATTCTGAAATGCCCTGGAAGGGCTTTCTCATTCACATCGTTTTCACAGTGAGGGTAAATGCAGCATGAGCATTAAAGCACCCTGTGCTCCCATCCCTCATGCATAGTTTGACACTGTGCTGACAACATCACTGGCAGCTATCACCAACTCCATCCAGGGTAAATGAGATGGGAAGCAAACTTTTGTGGAAGTGGCGTATGCTGAAGAAGACGTCACAGGTTTAATTTGTACCATTTGGTCTGAGGGAGACCACAATGAGAGAGAAGCTTGCAAGGAGCCTGGTAAGGAAGGGAAAGCCAGCCTGCCACATGTCCTCCAGCGAGCTCCTTTCCTGCCTGTGAGAGGCTTCGTGTGCCTTGGGGGAAAGGCGCAGGCTTTGTGGCTAGGTGTCCTGGTTTGAACAACACAGGACGAATTTCTTTTCCAATGCTTGAGACAACTGCACCTTTAGATGACTCTAGTGTTTAAATTTTTGGAAACATTTACTTTATAGTCAGCTATGGCATGCAGGCTTCGAGGTCTCAATGTTTTTGAGCCTTGCCAGGTGCAGGGATGAGGAGACCTGGGAACTTGACCCAAGCTAGTCAACAGGATTATTCCTTATCATGAACATCACATTCAATGTAAATCAGAAAGTTTACTGAGAAATTCTTTGTCTTTCCCTTGATGGCTGCAATCCTGAGAACTTCTTGCCTCAGTGTCAGACCCCTGAGCCCTTCCCTTCCTCCTGTAGCACTCGCAGTGTCCGACATTTGCTGTCCACTGCTGGGATTGCACAGCTTCCCATTGATAGAATGAGCCATGTATAATCCTTGCATGTTTTATATATCAGGTATCAGGACCAATACTCGTTCTTTAGTTATTATTAATATTAATTATTTAGCTTTATTCTATTAAATCTGTTTATATTTCAACCCTCAAGTTTCTTAACTTTTTCCCGATTCCCCTTCCCAGGTGGAAAGGGGTCATCAGGTGAGAAAATAGTTGTCTAAATGACAATAAGTTGTTGCAGGTTCCTCAAACCATACCACTAGGAGTGAGGGTGGACTGGAAGGAAGGTTCCTTTTGGACAGGCTTCATGGAAATCAGGAGCTGGTCTCATCAAAGCCAGTTGGTTATCTGGCCAGGTGGCAGTCCAGGGCAGCAGTACCTTTTGGCCTTGTGGAGCTGAAACAGCTGCCAGAGTCCCGTTCTTTACCACAGCCAGGCCAAAATCCATAGTGTGGGATTTCTGACCTCCTCAAACCTGTTTTTGGCTCCGCTGTCCTGGTGACCCTGCTGCTGTGGAGGTACTGCTTCAAGTGCTTTACTTCTGCCAGCACCAGCAGGCTTAAGGCTTCAGACCTTTCCTGCTGCTGCTGCTCCTGCAGTGAACAGTGCTTTGGCGAGGATATGGACATTAAGGAAAATATCCCACTTTCCAACAGGCTCGGGTGAGAGACTCAGGGGTTGGCCAGATCCAGAGAGACCTTTTTCAGTGAAGAACAGAATGGTACCTCCAGGGATTTGGCTTTATTAGGGGGGTGGTGGTGAACTGTTTGACACTCTCACCCCCTTCACCCCCTTCACTCTTCAGTCAGATTTCCTCCAGACAGTACCACACAGTACCAGGGACTGGTACCACACGTAAGGCACGTGGCCTGCTGCCAGGTTCCTAAGAATGAGGAGAGCTTCCTTCACACACATCAGCTTTGCAGGATTGCGACTCCAATGTTAAGGATGCCACCTCTGATGACCGAAAGAAGGGAAGAGGAGGTGGCCAGAGTAATGCCTCTCTAATGATTTCACATGGGCTGGTTTACAGCCAAGCCATGAACATCAGAACAAAGAGTCAGCTTGCTGCACCCGCAGGTACCCTTCAAGTGCGGCTCACGCTCGTTGGATCCTTGCATCGTTCTAAAGTAGGTGCTGATGCATTTTATTTACACGGAATTGAACTTAATGTGCTTGCTTGCTGACTTCCTGCTTATCTGGATACCACATAAGCATATGCCCAATCCAATTATGAAAAGAATGAGAAATACAGTGAATGCTACACATTTTAAGTAAGCATAATAAATTACCAGAGTTGTGGCACATACCTGTGCATATGAGAGAGAAAAAGAACAAGGAAAAAAAAAAAAAAA
>VXBW01007105.1:12361-28475 GCA_013400375.1 Thinocorus orbignyianus
AGTCATTAAGCCGGTTAAACACACCACGGTCTCTTTTGCAACGCCGTGTCAGCTGGCGCTTCCCCAGCAGCGACACAAAGGCGGGATTAGGTTGGCAATTAGCAGCCAGCAGGTACCGAACAATAACTCCCAGCCCCGCCGACTAGCGACAGCCCTCCCGGGCCGGGGACGGCGTTTCGGTGCCCTGGGCTGCCAGGGGGGACGTTTGCCGGTGTTCCCCAACCACAGCAACAGCCCTTCTGTTGTGCTTCCAGTCTGCTTGTGCACGGATGCTCTTCTACCGTTTCAGAAGTCTGGGAATGTTCTTGGAACTTTCCGGAACCCAAAAAGCTTGCACGAGGAAAAGTAGATGACAGGGGGTACAGGAAAGTTGGAAGCCCTTCCAAGGCACTCCCAGCATTGAGCCCCTGCACCTTCTGTGAGCATGCCGTTACCTGGGGTGGAAAATCCTGCACAAGGGCAAAGCCGGGACCTGCAGGTGGTTCTTCCCCCTCATGCTGCCTATGTGGCTCCCTGTTTCAGTCCTTCACCACAGCCTTCTTGACAGGCTTCATTGAAAATCGCTTGTGTCCTTAAAAACACTTTAGGTTGACTAAAAATGGAACTTTTGATTCTTTTGGTTTCTACCAGGAAACATTCTCCAGCCATTTTTTTTTCAATTGCCTCATTTACTAAATGAAATGACTCTAGAGAAAACAAACAAAACAAAACTTCTGCCTGTGTGGGAGGAGTGGGGAAGGGAGGTCATTAGACCAAACTCTCCTCTGTCTGCATCTCAGACCTTGTGACAAGGCAAACCATAGCCCTTGGGTTTTATTCAGCTCTCTCAGTTTCTTTGAAGTGTACTTTCATAACTGTTCACCACATAAAGGTCAGTTATGTATATAGGAAACATTTTCCAGATTCAAGCTAGGAGAGAGGAAGACCTATCAGTATGCAAATTTCAAGGACAATAAAAGATGTACACAGAGAAGCTCCAGCAATGAGCAGCTGAGGAGGCCTTTTCCTGAGACAGACCTACTCCCAAGACCAATTTATCTCATACTGTCAAATAATAAAAACTGTGGTACTTACATAAAGAGAAGAAGTGAAATAAGATCAGCTTGGATGTCTGAATTAGCCCAAAAGATTTAGTCTAAAGGCGTTCCAAGCAAATTGTTGGCTTTCAGCTCCACATCCTAGAGGAAGGGAATGCCTTGGCAGCCACAGCATCCCGAGCACTCAGCTTATGAGAGAGAACTTAACTCTGAGGAGCCCGACTCTCTGCCTCCTTGCAAAATAAAATGATAAAGCTGCTGCAGCATCATGGGCCCAGAGAGGCTTAGCAGGTGAAGCAGGATGTCCCCAGGTACCCTGACATCCCCAGCAGGACAAGCAGGGAGGAGTTACAGCCACCTCCAAAGAGATGATCAGGGTGTTCTCCTCTTTGCACAGCAGTGCAGATACTATGTGGGCAAGGGATGTGCTCTGGAAGGGGGATGGATCCTGAATATCCAGAGCCATGGCATCTTCTCTGGGGAATGGGAACTACATGGCATCTACCTGGGAGCTGCTGCTGGGAAGATAAGTAGCAGTGACCTGCCAAAAAGGCAATGTGTCTTATGGACCATGCAAACAATACATCCAGCCAGTCAGTCCTCAGGCAGACTGAAATTACCCTTTATCCTTACTGTTACCCAAGGTGGGAGCCCTGTGTACAACTCCAGCAATCCTGTAACACAGGAAAAGTGTCACGTCATTTTATTTATTTACTCTGTTATCATCAGAGCTGCCTCACTAAGCCATGCCAGGAGGAAAGTTCTCTTTTGATGTAAACCTGTTAAGAACCAGAGTAGAAAGCTTATTAAAAAAAATGACTGGTTCCAATCCAAACTCACAGAACAGAAAGAAAAGAAAAGAAAAAAAAAAAAAAAGAAAAAACAACCAGCATGAGACACACATTATTCCCACATGTGTAAGAGGGTATTAAATCGATTAGTGACAAACTTTAACCAGAACCACAGTATTACTCAGAGCAGCTTGTCCAAACATGCAGAAATTGTGGTCAGAGAGTCTCCCAATTGGTAGAGGTGAACAGGGTTGCCAAGGAAGACAAGTCTTTGCTAGTCCTGCTTTATGCGGAGGATTCTCTTATGAATGCTTTTAATAAAGACTTAATTGATTGTTCTGGAGTCCATCAGGCCAATAAACGTTTATGGTCCTGACTCAGTCATCTAGAACACATTCCACAAGGCACTTAGAGGGAACCATGCAAGACAGCCAGACGCATGTCTGTCATATGCTGATGACATCCATTAATCATGCACTAATCATGCGCAAGTCGAACCTTAAGAGAAAGTGGGATCTCTGCATCTTTTTAACCAGCCAGGAGGTGGAATAATCATTTTGTCCTTGAACCACCAGGCCAGCATTTGGGAGACGTCTGTTCAAATCCTGGTTCTGCAGCAAGTTTCCACATGTACCCTGCAGTAAATTAGTTAAGGATGTTACCACAGTGCTGATCAGACCTTTCAGCTCTCCTAAACAGGCACAGACCTGGGCACAGACTGAAACAGAGGCAAATACAAGGAAGACACAACCATAAAAATACAAATTAAGATAAAGTTAGATTCCCCTGATGCTTAATCATGTAAACATACAAATACAGCTTGACGACAATGACTCAAGGGAAACAATGACCTTATCAGCACTCTTAGATAGACTTGAGCCATAAATGTAAATAAATTATCTACTGACATTCCTTATCATCTCCCTAGCATCTGTTGGACAATCCAATTTACCTCCACGTATCTATTTCCTCTAGCACACTCAGCATCAGGAGTCTGTTGTCCCTCCAAAGGCTCCCTTTGCTGCCCTGGCAGCACACTGCAGTATTCCCAGCCGTTGCACCGACCTTACCTTGGCTGGTGGCTCTAGCTCTGCACTGCCTACCTCAACTCTCTGTGGTTTTTTGCCTTCTGAGCTGCCGCCTTATCATCTTCAACTCCTATGGCATTCATTTGCACTCCTAAAAAGCAGTCCCACGTGAGTTTCATCAGTCAGGCCGTGGCATCTGCTGGGCAGCATTTGGGAAGAGCACCATCTCTTTGCACTTAGGGCTTGGAAACTCAGTGGAGTGCAAGGAGTCATCCAAAATCTCTTTGCACACTCACATTGGTCCTGACTCTGCTGATCCTGGCACAAGCATCTGCAGTTGCTTAGGGAACACTCGTGCAGTGGTAAAACCCACTGCAAAAGGGAAACTGCTGGGATGGGACAAGCTTTGGACCTCCAGCTCACACATGTTTGAAATTAAGCCAGAGGACTTAAGGGCCTGCTTTTCCTATCAAGGTAGAGCAGTCATTTATTTTTTAGACAGGCAGTTGTTGAAAACAATTCTTGGGGGAAAGGAGAAGAGCACTTGTAATTGCTTGGCAATTTGTGCTAAACTAAACATGGGCTTCCTAGTTCATTGAAAGTTTGATATATGCATTCATTTTCATTTGGAATCAAAGCAAACATAATTTTGAGTTTCCTGAGAAAAGCTAATTCTAAAAATTACTATCAAGATTCAGAAAATTTGTTCAAAAACAGCAAGCATACATCTGGAATTTTTCCAGAATGAAAATTTCTTTTTTTAATTTCTCTTCCCAAGGAAGAAGTTGCTTAGAGTCAAGACATTTTACAAATATTTTTATTTCAAGAGAAGCAAAAATTGACCCAGCATTTCCTGCTTGCCCTACTAATAATCATAAATGTGAGACCATGAAGATCTGCATGGGAATTTGAAGAAAAGCATCAGGAAGATGATTGCTTCCTAAATGACCAATCAGGAAAAAAAATAATCCTGTACCTTTCTTAGAAGAAGAATTTAACAGAAAGGGAGAAAAGGAGTTCTCTGAAACAAAGCAATAATTAAAATTCCCAGTTGATTGTGTGTTCACTTGGACTTTGTCAGTCACAGCAAACCTGAACTGGTGAGGTTGAAAGGGCTTTAACAAGGGCTGGCTTGGTTTGATGGTGGAATAGACCTCAGCTAACCACCCTCATTCCTCTGCTACAAGACATGGAGCAGGCATCTTCTCCCTAGTTGCGCTGGTCCAAGCATGGCCCCAGGTGATGTTGTGTCCCCCTGGCTGTTGAGCAGACATGTGTCCACTTGTTCATCCTCTGCCATAGCTCACTAGCCTCCCATAAGCAGTGAAAACACTGGCTGCACCTTGAGCTGGATGCTGAGCACCGGGTGGGTTCGCTACCCTTCAGAGAAGTTTAGCAACACACAAGTCACAGCAGGTGCAACAGGATGGGTTTTTTCCTCTGTGCCAACCTGCTGCATCCACAGTGTTGCTGGTGCCCTGGAACATCTGCTTTACCTTGCCAGCACAGCAAGGTAAAGATATGAGGTATCTTACACTTGTTGAGGCATTGCAAAACCCTCTGGCAGGGCTGTTTGTCTTCTGCAGAGGTACGTACAAGAAATTCTAAGAACAGATTTCGGGTGTCTGCAGTCACTTCAGATGGCAGGCTTACTCACACAGGATTCAAAGCCCTTCTCTTCCGGCTATACTGAGGAGGTGCACGCAGATTTCAACGGGGCTTTTCCCAGAATCATACACTGAGTCACCATGAGTAAGTGTGGCATCGGCCCCTCACTCTCTGCTGGTCCCATGGGCCCCTTGGCTTTGCTTTTATGCGTAAGGTCTCCATCACCAGACCTGAGGTCAGAGCCAGGGAGACAGTCTGAGTCCCCAAGACGCACAGCAGAGCATCACGGGAGTTTAGCAGCTGGCATCATTGGGGCCAAACATCCCGGTGCTAGATTTCAAAAGCAGGGAAGGGGGCTGCACTCCCTGAGACACCAACAGGGGATTTCAAGAAGCAAACCCCATGCCAAGCCCAGAGTGGTGGCAGGGTGATACTCCATCCTTCCAAAACTTCTCGTGATCTCCTGCACCTCCCCGCCCTCTGCCTGCGAAGAGAAAGTGCTGATCTGTGTTTTCCCCCTAAATTCGTTTTGTGTCAGGCAATATCCATGCTTTGCAGAAAGCAGTGGGAGCAAGAAGTTACAGAGACAGGGAGTGACACACATCCCAAACTGTGAGGTCAGGTTTTCCCAGGCATTTCAGTGCCCCGTAATACCCAAGGAGAGTTATGCATTTACACATCTTCAGCCATACAAGCCCTGGCTCCTTGTTGGCTGCACACAAAGTGCCCTTTTTATAGGCAGACAGGCAGAAGCAGTTCACCAGCACCCCTGAAAGTTGGTGTTGAAAAGAAAAGCCATTTCCCAACCAGCTGCTGCTTGTAATGCACCTCTGCTGTCGCTTTGCCTGTGTTTTGGTGTGGGATTTGTTCCAGCTGCGTTTGGCACCACAAGAAGCACATAAGGACAAGTGATGATAAGAGAGCACACTGGAAGTGAACTTGCTGACCTCTTCCCATGATTTCTTCCCCACTTACCTCTTTTTTTTCACCTTTTCACAAAGGAAAAAGCAATGGTTGAAATAAGTTTGATTTGGAAGAGGGATGGGAATTTTCTGGGTTTTGATTGTTGTTTTTTTTTAAATATAAAGTACTCCAAAAGAAATTCCAGTTGCAGAAAAAAAATTAATTTTCTGTCAAAACTGGGGTTTTGTCCAGAAACTTTTCACGAGTTGTGACCTATGTTTACCTTGTAATCTTCTTTCCCATCTCATGGTATTTTTAGCTATATTTGCCAGAGATACGTTTCAGTAGCAGCACTGCCTGTTCCAGGACTGCGCTCCTCCCCCCATGTATTTGGCTCTATTGAACATGATCTTAATGGGCAGTTGTTTGTAAAGGTAATCCTGGAGAGAATCCATGGAGAATAACTGATACCTGAACTTGGGACTGGCAGCTGGTCACAAGTGGGGTCCCCCAGGGACTGATACTGGGCCCAGCACTTTTTAAAATCTNAAATCTTCTGAAGTGATCTGGATGATGGGATCAAGCGTACCCTGATGAAATCTCCTGGTGGCACCAAACTCAGTGCGGAAAGGGACGCTTCAGAAGGGAGAGCCACCCTGCAGGAAGACCTGGACAGGATGGAAGAGTGGGCTAACAAGAACATTATGATGTTCAACAAGCATAAGCGTAAGGTTTTACAGCTGGGAAAAATATAATATAGGAGTGCAGCACAGGCTGGGATGTACCTGGCTGGGGAGCAGCTCTGTGGCCATCCTGGTGGACAACCAGCTCAATATGAGCAGTGTGGTGCTGCAGCAAAGAAAGCCAACAGGATACTGGACTGCATCAAATAGAGTGTCAACCAGCAGCAGCTAAGAAGTCGGTATCCTGTTCTACTCAGTGCTTGTCAGGCCACACCTGGAATACTGTGTTCTGTTTTGGTCCTCGCTATGCAAGAAAGACGTGGACAGGCTGGAAAGGGTCCAGAGAAGGGCCACAAAGGTAATCAAAGGACTGAGAAGCCTACAACAGGAGAAAAGAGAATTGGGTTTGTTCAGCCATGAGAAAAGAAGGCTTAGGGAAGACCTTACCACCATGTTCCAGTATTTAATGAGTGGCTACAAAGAAGATGGAGACTCCCTTTTTACAAGGAGTCATGTAGAAAAGACAAGGGGCAACAGGTGGAGAGGAGAGATACTCCAGGAGAGATTCCGGTTGCACACAAGTGGAAAACTTTTCACAATGAGAACAATCAGCCATTGGAATAATCTCCCCAGGGAAGTGGTGGGCTCCCCAACACTGGACCCTTTCAAGATTCAGCTAGATAGGGTACTGGGCCGTCTTGTCTAGACTGTACTTTTGCTGAGAAAGGCTGAACCAGATGATCCTTGAGGTCCCTTTCAGCCTGTGGACTGAGTTCTATAATTCTATGATTCTTTGAAATGCTGAACGGGGAAGCTCTTGTTGAATGGCTATCATTGAGTACCGCCTTTTGAGGCATGGCCTTATAACTTTTGCAATGTTTGGAGCGCAGATAAAGATTTGAGTGTTTCTTCCACAAAAGCAGACCCAGGTGTATGAAGCCGGCTTGTACTCTTTTCCCTTCAGTGCTGTCCCTCCACTCACTCGTGCTCAGTTCAGATATGAGGGAGAAAGTAAGATAAGCAGATGTATGCAAATAACAGAGAGAGTAAAGAAAGGAAACACCCTGAAGACAGAAGTCTGTGTGTCTGCTGCCAATTGTTGTTGCAATAACAGCCATCAAGCACAGACACAGATTACTCTGCTGTCTCCTGCCTGGCGGCCCGCACAGTCAGGACTTTAGTCCAACACATCAGTTAGAAAGTCAAAGACATTGAACTTGGGACCTCAGTTTCTCTGATAAGGAGAAAGCGCGACAGCAAGACCGAGAGCTGGGAGCTAGCTACCTTTTACACACTGTGAGCAAACCCAGCTTTGTGCTGATATTTAAAAGATCTTTGCCCTTTAGCTGGAACAGGAAGTCTTAAAATGGAAAATACGCAGCTTAAAGGAAAGGGTGAGGTTCACTTAAAACATAAGAATGTACATAAGGATAGGAAACAACAGGTAGTTAAGAAACTACAATTCAGTTGTTAAAAAAAAAAAAAAATAGTCAAGTTCCAATATAGATTTTATTCCCTCTCCTTAGGAATCAGCCAAAGTTATTTTTTCTTCATTTTAAAGGCTTTGTCATGAACAGAGGGAACTCATTCTTCCTCCCATGTCCTGGAGCATCACATTGTTTTGCCAGCCACCACTGTGCAGAGGCAGTGAAGAGCCCCTTCCCCAAGCACAGGCTAGGGGATGAGGTATTAGAAAGCAGCACTGAGGAAAGGGACTTGGGGGTGGACATAAGCAGACAGTGCGCACTTGCAGCCCAAAAGGCCAATCACATTCCGGGATGCATCAAGAGATGTGTTGCCAGCAGATCCAGAGGTGATTCTGCCACTTTGCTCTGGTGAGACCCCACCTGGAGCACAGACATTGAGGGGCTGGAGCCCACAATATTGGAAGGACGTGGACCTGATGGAGCAGGTCCAGAGGAGGGCCACGAAGATGATCAGGGGGCTGGAGCAGTTCTGCTACAAGGACAGGCTGAGAGAACTGGGGTTGTTCAGCCTGGAGAAGAGGAGGCTCCGAGGAGACCTGATAGCAGCCTTTCAGCACCTAAAGGGGGCCTACAGGAAGGCTGGGCAGGGTCTGTTCACAAAGGCGTGCTGTGATAGGACGAGGGGCAATGGCTTTAAGTTGGAGAAGAGCAGATTTAGATTGGATATTAGGAAAAATTTCTTTACTCTGGTGGTGGTGGAACACTGGAACAGGTTGCCCAGGGAGGTGGTTGAGGCCCCTTCCCTGGAGATATTCAAGGCAAGGCTCGACGAGGCCCTGGGCAATCTGGTCTAGTTGGGTGTGTCCCTGCGACTGTGGAGAGGTCAGACTAGATGACTTTTGGAGGTCCCTTCCAGCCTGGATGATTCTATGATTCTATGTGATTCTATGAAAGCAGCTGGAGGGCAATGCTGAGAGAGGAACAGGACAACCAGCTACCAGAGGCACGGTGGATTCTGAGCTGCACAGACCACCAGCCACCAGTGCTCCATCTTTATGTGATTCTGATGGCAGTATGCCAAGCAATGCCAAGGCATGAGCTTCAGGGCTTTGTTGACTACAGCGAAAGAGTACGTGCAGGTCAGTGTGAGGCCTCTTGAGGGATGAACATAGAGATTTTCAGATCCTGAAAGGCTTCCCAGTTCAGATACCCTATAGCTAAGGTCAGAGTGTTTCAGGGACCAGCAGAAGTGAAATTTTTACCATGCATACAGCTTTGAGCTTTCATGCCTTTAGGATTAAGTAGCAAGGTGATGTTTTAGCAGCAAGTGCTGGACTGGGGCACCTCTCTTCCTCCCAAGTCCTGCCCTGGCAGTGCAAGTCTTTTTTAGGCAGTTGAAGCTGCTTATGTAAATCAGCAACTGTTGTTTCCCCCACAGATTTCCTCCAGTCTCTGATTTCAGTGGGGTAGGATGCTAGCCCAAATGCCAGCCCAAGACATATACAGAGATTGGTCCAAAGGATCAACCTCTTATGCAGTTGCTCAGTAGCTTTATTGCTAGTGATCCACATCTGTCCCAAATGGCATCACTGATGTCAGGTTAAACTTTCCTGCCCTGTTTCCTTGCTTAGTAAACATTTTCTCTCTTTTTTATATTCCCAGTGCCAGATGGCAAGAGGGAAAAAATTAACCCAGTATTATTAACAGTATTGCAGTCTTACAGCCTTGCCCTTTAAGTCTAATTAGAGAATTACTGCCAAGACCGTGTCTGACAGCCAGCTGGGTTCACCCCAACACATTGGCAGGATCAGACTGCCGGTGCAGTGGAAAGCCTCCTTCTCCAGTATGCAATGACAACTCTGAACCTGCAAATGAGTGCTCTGAATAACCCACCTTCTCTCTTTGGAATACTGCTGATAGTTGAGTACCAGCATTCTGATGGTGCTGCTGCCTGGACCTTTCTCTTGCTCACCTAGCTGCAACCTGCAACAGGCTGGCAGGATGAGTGTGCCTCTCTGCCTGGGGATGTGAGTGGTTTCTGAGATGCCTGACAGCCCAGCTTTCTTCTCCAGATCTTCTGGGGCCTTCAGAAATCTCAGCACCTCCTCAGAAAGTGGGTGGTTTCTTTGCTTCCTCACACCCCTCCCCAAAGCCAGATTCCCACAAGGAGCAAAGCAGGAGGGGTCCCTGAAGGCACAGAATAGTTAGGCTGAGTTACATCAGTGTGGGGACATGGCATCTTACTTCACTCCCTCTGTCCCATCATCATGAGGATAGAGGACCTTTCTGGCCTCCCATATACTGTCCCAGGCTTTCTCCAGGACATTGAATTTTCACAGCTTCCCCAGTTCCTGGGAGGAGCCCCAGGCTTGGGGTTTGCACTGCACAAGGGCAGGCAGCTCTCACCTCTGAATCACGGTGCAAATCCCAAAACAGGGGATATGCCTTTTACCATGTGTCCTGTGTCTTGATACATGACCTGATGCTATTCCAAGTGTCCAATCCTGACACGAGGTCAGCTCATCTCTTGCTCACCCCTGATGGGTACCAGTATAATTCCAACAGTGTCCAGGGGATTACTATGTTATCACCACCATTATGGCCAAGAAAAACCCCAGCACTGCAATGAGAGAGTTCTGGAAACCAGCTAAGGACCTGAGCAGAGCCAGCTGTGGGTATCTCAGCAGTGTTAGCAAACTCAGATGTTACTGTTCAAGACCAATTGCAGCTGCTCCCACCGTAATCAGAAAGGTGATGGCATATGGGAAGAAATAGTTGCTTTTAAGGAAGGTCATCTCCACTTAGCTACAGTATTTTATCCGCTCTCCACACCACAGCACTTGGTTGCAGTCTCCATAAGCAGCCTGAAATGAGTGCAGGCAGCAGAAGGGCTGTCCTTTGGCAGCACAAGCAACCCACAGCCCAGGCAAATCTTAATTTTCTCAGCTCTGAAGCTGGACCTGGATCCAGGTCCTTCCTTCCTTCCTCTTTACCCATGCTAAAGGACTACGAGCTGATCTTACCAGGTGCTTTCTCCTCCCCTTCTGGCTCAGGCTGGACTCTGGGCAACTGCTCAGGCTGTTCACTGCCTCTGCTGTTCCAGCAGTGGTGGCTGGGGAGAGAGCAAGGAAAGAGCAATAAAATTACATCAATGGGCACCTGCTGTAACAGCACCACCAGGGACACTGTATCAAGACTTCATTTGCATGGGCATAAATTGCAAGGTGCTTCTCACAGTCTGTCTCACCCAAGAGAGACACGGGTACGCAATTCCCTGTGTCAGGCAGATACCTGGGCACAGATGGGAAGCAGGTGAATCATTCTGGAGAAATAACTGTGCAGAGATAGCCAAGTGTTCACCAGCCTTCTTTCTATCTCTTCTACTTAAATTCCCAGCAGCAGCTTCTGAGCCAGGATGGAGGAACTGTGGGCACCACGTGGGGAGAGGCAGGAAAGTGTCTCCACTTTGGTCTGTTGGGAGGCAAATCCTCCAGCTGGTTTACAATGCTTGCACAGTTTTACCAGAGAACAGATATGGATCAGGGTTCTCCACATTTGTCTTCCATAATTTATTTCAAGTCATTCGCTATTATCCCTCTACCTATCCAAACAACATGCAGGGTCTGCTGGCATAAGAGGGCTGAGGCACAAAGCAGGCACCCTGAGAAGAATTCACAGGCTGGAGAAGATCGTGCAGTGAGGGAGGGCATAGTCCTGGCTGCAACACTGGGGCTGATTGCTCATCATCTGTGGCACCAAGTCCAAGGTTATAGTGCATGGTTTGTGGTAGCAGCTGTTCATGGTCAAGTCCCCCCAGTGCCTGCAAAGCTGGGATGTGTCAGTGCTGATATTCCTTGCCTACTAGGTCCCAGATGGCACCTCCACAGGGACATGGAATAAAAAACTATGGCAGGAAAGTGGATGGAATCCTCAGTGCTGTTAGCCTGCCTGATGTGTCTCTCTGACAGTCACCTGGACTCTTAGGAGAAGCAGTCACAAAGGAGAGATGTCTAGCACAGGTTCTGTGTGGAGTAATTCAAAGTCAGGTGTTTCTCGGCTGCAACCAGAGATGGCTGAAAACATTCCAGCTACCTTGCAGTAATACCTGCTCTGCTAGCTTGCAGGCAAACTCTCAGTCTTCCAAATGAAGCCAAATACTGTTTTTTTCCTCCAAGGGAAGAAGTAACCCATCTCACAGCATCATTGCTCTACAGCCTCTAGCATTCTGTTTCATTTTACAGGCTGTACAAGACAGTAGTGTGTTCCCACCCAGATAAACAGGGCACTTAGAGTTGTTTGCTCAATGGGAGAAAAAAATCTCAAACTTCTCAGTATGAACATAGACTGCCTTGAGCAAAGCCACTGCTAGACTGCTGGACGCCTTAGGTCAAGGTTAGGACCTTTCTTCTACCTGCACGTTGGATGATTTGTCATCATCTTTTTAGCTTAGTAATCATTCTCAACCCTGCGGCTGTGACTCTATCAGCACCAGTCCTAGAACCCAATTTGGCCTTGAGCAGCTATTTTAACGTGTTGGTTTTTTGCTCTAGGTGTTGGTGACATACTTCCAGAAGCTGTGGTGTGTACCAGCATACACAAGTCTTGCTCCTGTGCTTAGCACCATCGGCACAAAGAAAATTGCTCCCTGCTGGCCTACAGGCATGCGGTGAGGAGGATGGGTCACGAGCTAATGAGGTGCTGGATGTGATGGGACATGGCCCATCGCAGGGCAGGCTCCTGCCAGCTGACCCACAGTGCCTGCAGCGAGGCTCATTTTTCCAGGCAGCCGAAGGATTGAAAAGGCCTCCAGGGTAAGTGACTGCATTACCATGTGGCTGGATAATCACTATGGGGTAGATTTCTGAGCACCAATCCTCTCCAACTAATTTTATTAAAGGCCAGAAATTGTAGGCCACCTAGCCTCCCCTGGGACATATATGGCTGTATTTTCCAATGCAACATCCCCTAAGTACATAGCATGGCTTGCAAATCTGGTGAAGACCTGTTGCTGGCCTCAAATAAACTGTCCTCCTTTGAAAATCTAGCTGGGCAGGTTCTGAAGGGTGTCACATAGTCACGCAATGTAGTAGTAGAGTCTGAGAGGCTCAAAAATAAACTGGCCTTTCAAAGAGAGAGGTCACCACCCCTGAGCTGCCAAAGAATTGGAGGGCAGACATCCCCAGGACCCAGAGATCTCCTCTGGGTTGGATTATACCTTTTTAGAACCTCCTGTGTGGAGGGTCCCAAAAGGTCCTGTAATACAAAGACGCCTCAACCTAAGAAAGGACTGTCCAGAGAGCCACATAAAACTTGGAGACACCGTCTGTTGAAGGGAGGAGGAAGCATACTTTGTACCTGTTCTCATGTGGTGCTTGCCTCACATCAGACTGTGGTGGTGACTTTCTCAAATGGCAAAAAAGAAAAAAATTACCAGTGGCCATGTCGCTTTCTGTAATGGTTGTTTCGGTTGCAGCTTGTTATCTATTGAACATTCCCAGAGAACTAGCTATCTTTACATTAGTTAATCAGATTGTCTGCATCATTTCTCACAAACCCAACAAAATATTAAAACCTATTGCTGCTTTTCAGTCAGATAAAGACGAGAAAACAACTTTTTCCCCTTTAATTTAATGCAAACCTAATGAACTTTTGAAAGATACTTTGAATAAATTGTAAGCTGGCCTAGGTTTGAAGCTAGATATATTTTGGCAGGCCATCTTTAAATATAAATAAGAAGGTATATAGGGCTCCTAAAAACTTCTTTAATTGAAGGTCTTAATTAAAGCCTTTAGTTTCTTTTCGTCTACCTGATACAATAATTATAAGCACTATAAGCTAGCTGATAGATCCAACAATGATAGTGATGAAGACTCTTAAAAATACAGCTCAAGCATTATGCAAAAGAGAAAAACCTTTAAATGTAATACACTATAATAAAGTGAATGAAGTGTAAGAGATATTCTGAGTTGGTGATTTTGAATCACTGACTTCATAGCCAGGATCAAAGGAAAAGGTACATACACATCTCTTTCCTTCAGTCATTCTTTGTTAAAGCTCAACTACCTGATAAAACATATTTTCTCTGAAGAATAATTCTGCCTTTTCCTAGAACATTTTGTGTTTCTGTCCAAAATTACCTGTTGCACCAAAGCTACTCAAAATTCCACTATCAGCTATTTGAATTAAACAATGCCTGAGCTGTTGACCTACCTTGCCTGCTGTCAGAATAAAAGTGCTGATTATAATACAATAATAACTGGCTTAATTATCAACCAGCTTTTACAAATGTAGCCTGTACACACAATTTTGATGGGGTTTAACTGTATGAAAAGTATGAAGGGTGTGGTTACTACCACAGATCCTCAGAACAAGGAAAGATCCCCTCGCGGAATGTGAACTACATCTAATTGCATTGGGGTTTGACTTAGGTGCATGACAAAAAACTGTATCTTCCAAAGTACTCTCAAAAGTTTTGGCAAACTGAAATTAAAAAGAAATATGTTACAATTAGCTAAAACCCAAACATCTGTCTTTTCACTTGGATGTTACTTTAAACTATTTTCATAAAATAAGAGTTTTACAACAAAGTTCATTCACATAAATGCATCTTCTAATAAATATAGTTTAACACAAAGAGTTTGGTGAAAATGCCACAAAGTCATAAGACAGCTCAGCTTTGTCAAGCCTGAGAAAAAAGCCCGGTAGTGGTTTCCTCAATGAGCCGATCTTTAGGTTAACTTTAACTCCCTGCTGGTGGGATGTATGTGTACATGGCCCAGAAGGACACAGTCATTAGTACCAGGTAACCAGTAGCATAAAGAAACTCTGGATCAGACTTGATTGGGCTCTATCACACCTCTATTTACACAACAAATTTACCCAACAGGAAACTTAACTTCAGCTTCAACTTTTTGGACAGTTCAATGACAAGTGCAGCAGGAATGACCCTGTGTGAAACCTTTGTCTACAACATTAACCCGTCAGCCTTTTTGAACAGATCTGAGCAGCAGAGTAGGTTTGTGCTGGATCAACACACTGTATTGGATAACCAGAACATCTGATACTAGGAAACGGAAAGAGCTGAATTTGCTGCATCAAAACACTGCCTTGGAGCTGATTGTACTAATTTGGCAGTGTCGATTCTTCATAATTAAATTTCTCTGTCTTACAGGAACTAAATGCCTTATCATTTCCCTCCTTGCACATATCCCCCTCTGCTTTAGGTGCAGTAGCTGACTTTCCCTCTGCTTACCTACCTAGTTAGCATAATTGAATCAAATCTATAACAACTGTTATCAGCTTTGTTATAAAGTGTGACATTTAGTCTGCTGCTTCAGGCCTGAAGACTGGCTCACATGCCGGATTTTTTTCTGTTTTTCCAGCTAATTTAGTCCAATAAATTGGATTATCTCTCACCACAAACTACCTCATTTACAGCCTTAGACCTGCACAGCTATGACCCAACAGAAAAACCAGGCCCGTGCTTTTACTGCAAAAAAGAAGTCTGGTGTGTTTTGTTGCTGCTTATCTTCACATTGTGCCCTTGAGCATCAAACAGTGCCTGTAAAATATTTGTGCTGTACAATACCATTTTGATGGGCTCTTCTCACTACTTCAGACACTTTCAGGCCAAGGGAACACGCACAAAGGATAACTGCCTTGCTGGGCTGGTGGGGCATCACATGGGGCCTGGAGGAAGGCTAAGCACAAGAACTACGTAATGTGGAAATAAAAGGTAGGTTTCCATGGGTGGTTTCTAGAGCCATTAGACTTTGGAGACTGCTTGCATGCACAGAGGATGTAGGATGAAGGAGATCCAGCCTCTTTTGGAGAAGAAGCTAGAGACTAGGTAGGGCACCGTGAGATGTCTTGAATGATGCCAGAAATCTCTTTTTAAAATCTCTTTTCAAAAAGCCAAATTCCACCCGTCCATACCCCCTGCAGCAGTCAGAAGGTGCAAGCCTGTCATCAGGACTACCCTCAGCACAGGAGAATGCTCCCAGCGCTTTCCATTCAGCAGCCCAGGGGCGACTGAGTTCATCTCTCATTCCTGGGCGGTTGCATGCTTATTGTTATAAAATGATTTGCAAGCAGGAGTCTGCATATATTCTGTTTTGCCTTGTGACTTACACTAGCATAAGGCAGGCCAAAGCTGTTCTCCTGTCACTCCCTTCCATTTTACACCAATTTTCCCTAGCTGAAAGGTGGAGCAGAGCTGAACTTACTTTCTTTGATTTTAGATTCATAGAATCATAGGATCCAAGGTTGGAAGGGACTTCAAGGATCATCTGGTCCAGCCTTTCTTGGCAGAAAGTACAGTCTAGACAAGATAGCCCAGTACCCCATCCAGCTGAAACTTAAATCAGTCCAGTGTTGGGGAGCCCACCACTTCCCTGGGGAGATTATGTCAATGGCTGATTGTTCTCATTGTGAAAATTTTTCCACTTGTGTGCAACTAGAATCTCTCCTGGAGTATCCCTCCTCTCTACCTGTTGCCCCTTGTCTTTTCTACATGACTCCTTGTAAAAAGGGAGTCTCCATCTTCTTTGTGGCCACTTGCTAAATACTGGAACATGGTGGTAAGGTCTCCCCTAAGCCACCTTTTCTCAAGGCTGAACAAACCCAATTCTCTCAGTC
>VXBW01007105.1:28509-56022 GCA_013400375.1 Thinocorus orbignyianus
TGTGGCCCTTCTCTGGACCCTTTCCAGCCTGTTCACCTCTTTCTTGCATAGTGAGGACCAATTCCAGATGTGGCCTGACAAGCACTGAGTAGAATAGGATAATGACTTCTATATCTCTGCTGGTCGTGCCCTGTTTGTCCACTTTTCCATCACTGGTGTGCTTCCCTTTTGGTTTTGAGCAGAGTCAGAAGCTCACAGTTAAGCCAAGGCAGTCTCCTGCTCCACCTACTTCCCTTACCTTTAAAGAGGATGAACAGTTTTTGTGCTTCCAGGAGAGCATTCTTTAAAAACTCCCAGCTTTTGCTAGCTCCTTTATCCTTCATGGAAGCTTCCCATGGAACCCCTCCCAGCTGAGCTCTGAGCAAGCTGAAGTTTGCTCTTCTAAAATCTAAAACCTTTGTCATTATACTGACCTTTGGTATGCTCAGCAGGATCCCAAGCTCCACAATACTGCCATCACTGCAGTGAAAGCTATCACTGACTTTAGATATTACAAAGCAGGTTTTCTTGGTTTGTGAGTAGCAAATTCAACAGTGCTTCATTTCTGCTTGGCACATCTAACATTTGCATGAGGTAACAGTCTTCTGCACATTCCAGGAACTGCCGTACTGTGCTTCCAACAAATATCTGGGTAGTTGAAGTCACCCGTAAGAACCAGGTTCTCTTAACATAAAGCTTGCTTGAGTGACCCAAATATTGTTTCATTGTTTTTTTCATCTTTGGAAGTCAGTAGCAGTTGGTCTTCTGGTTCTCATCTTGGGAGGCAACCAAGGGACATTCGTCGCCACTCTGGTTGGCCTGGCTCGTTCCCCAGTTGGTTGCAGTGGTGTGAGTGTTGCCAAGTTAGACTGTGTCCCCCAAGTCTCTCAGTTTAAAGTCCACCTCACCAAGTTGGCCAGCCTGCTTGCCTCTTCTAGACAGGTGGGTCCCATCCCTTCCTGGATTCTTTTTAGAATTTTATTGCAATTTCAGGTGGCAAAGTTAACAGCCTTTCACATGTAGTCTCCTAACTATATCACTGAATGTTTCCACTTTCATATCCTCACTGTAATGAACATTTCCATTTTTGGCATGTGATGTATGTTTACCAAAGGCCAGCGTACTGCCAGGTCTTCTTTTAATTTTTCCCTGTGGAAATTAATAAGGAGCTCTCTCTTGTTGCAGGCACAGCACAAGAGCTTCCAGGAGCAATGGCAGAGACCACGCCAGTGCTCTGAGACACAAAAGCACTGGGATGAACTGCAACAAGGCAACCACCCTTCCAAATGTGGCAATGTTACTTTCTTGGATGAGAAGGACCAGCTCTGCTTGTGCTGGGGGTGGGTAAGTCAGGTCATTCATGCTCATCTCTGACAATGCTGGCAGGTGCTGTGCTCCTAACCGTTCCTAGGCTCCTAGCCATGTTGTGGATAAGGAATAATTAAACAATTTAGCTAGCTGTCGAGCCATCACCTTGATAATCATCAGTCTTCTGAGGGCAGCCTACCAGCTTTGCAAATGCACATCTGAAGAAGCCATAACAGAAGGGGCTTCCAGGGAGATTGCCTGAAACCTGGATACTCCTACTTCCTGGTCAGGTCTGGCAGTGTTCAGAACAGTCCCACTCTTGTGCAAATACCTTATTTTCACAGAGGACAGGGATGCACCCTTTCAGCAACTTCTCCCTCTGCTTTTCTGCCTGCTTTTCTGGATGATCTGGAGAAGTATCTCCCTTCAGATGAGGGGACAGGACTCCACAAACAGTAGCGTTCCCGGCCAGCTGCAGCCTGACATCGGTTTCTCAGGGGATGGCATTGCCTGTTATTTATTCAGACGTTTTGTTCCCAACTTTTATTGCTGTTTTATATGGTAGGCGAGGTCAGAGCCTTTGTAATATAGAAAAAGTGTCACCAAGATTTCTTTCCAAAGAACAAGCACTATAGTGCAGAATAATCAGGTATGCATGGCAAGGAAAAGAATGATATTTTTCACCTGGACACTTACTTCAGTTATGGAGAGGCAAATAAAATTGGTGTGGCTGGGAGAAAAGTTCTTACTTTCAATCTTTTCCCCCATTTTTTTAACTACATTAGAAGCAGCACTGCTTTGATCATAAATCACTGATCTGTAGGCTGCTATGTGGATTAGTACCAATCTGTGATTGCTCAGAAATTAAAAGCACACAGGACAAGCTGAATTAAAAGCCATCAATGTGAATGATGATTTTTTTTTTTATTTATTTATTTTTTTGTAAGAAGTTAGGCACTAGAAATGCCCAATTTTAACTCATTTACCCTGCTTCTATTTACACAATTCCCCTCTGGTAAACACACTCTCGGTGGCCAGATTAGCCACTGAGATGAACAGATGCTCTCCCTCACCCTTCTGTCCAAGGAGAGGAGGGACAGAGAGAAAGACACTTTTATCTTTTTTGTCTTCAAAGAAACTTGTTTGGCCCAAAGACACAATATATAGATTGAATACAAAGCCTGAACTAGAAGTGCATGCTCGTGGGGGATTTGCACCCTTTTAAAACTCCCTTCAGATAAGTCATAAAAAGCTCTGCACTACAGACAAGCCACTGGAGGTTAAACTTCCCTGCACTCTGAGAAGGTAGATGCTTGGGAAACACTGGGGTGAACAAAGTCATACAGCAACAGTTCTTTACCAGCCATGGTATCCACAGACCAGGTGTCTGTATGGACCCTATAAACTCTGGTGGGTTCTGCAGATATGTGTGATAGACAGCTGCACTTTGTGGCTTGGCATAAGTTTTGGTTCTAGGGATGACCTAAACTGATAGAAGTTCAATGTGAATTCCACCTTCCCCTCCAAACAAGGAAAAGTCTTGGGTTCCCCACTGAACCATCAGGTTATTTTCTGGCCTGTACATCCCACCAGTGGAAGCCCAGTATTAACCAGGGCTGTGGGTGAGAAGGATGCTGTCTGCCATTCGGTCTTCAGGGCTCTGAGGGCTTCAAGTCCTAACACAATGCTTTCAACTTGAATTCTCCCCTCATCTGAGTCCTGATAATAATAAGAAAATAAAAATAATAATAATAAAAATTCTTATTTTGAAGATATCTTTCCTCTTTCTAAAATGTTATCTCCAGACTGTATCATATTTGAGAGTGGGATCTGCCCCAGAAAGGTAAAGTTTCATCCCATCTTGAGATGAAGCACATGACACAACAAATCTTTTTTAACGTTTCCATTTACTCCTTTTCTCCAGTACCAAGATAAAGTGGCACCAAACTGTGCTCTGTTTCTGTTTTATGGAGAGACAATAAATCACTAGTAAGTCTTTATTACAAGACTGATCAATCATTTTACATTGTTGCAGAGTTCCAGAGATGAATGCATTATTTATTACCGTGCCTTAAAACCATTACCTTCTCTTTATAACACAACTTTAGTATACACAGTCACCTATATTCTATTTATGGCATGAGTTGATTTAATTTATGAACTACTTAAAATTCTGGAAATACAAAAGGCAGTTTATAAATTAAGGTCACAGGAAGAAGACTTGAAATGCAATGTAGCCATATAAGGTGTCATATAATTAATGAAATCCTTTTTATTTCTGAGGGGAGGGAAATTTCAGAAACAATAGTCCCTCTTGCCTCAAAGACAGGCCATTTTCTGTGAAACACTATAGCTGTGCCATACTCAACAACAGCTCTGCAGTAGCAAATGAGTTTATTCACACCAGAAAAAGAAAACAGTTTTACAAAACATTTCACTTTAGCAGCCTCTGTTTTAACTCATCTTCGAAGAAAATTGTCAGCATTTCTAGCCTTTCAGTCCAACTTGCCAGGCGGTGAATGCTACCTACCAAGCTCAAAGGTGGAGGTTTTCACTGCTGTAAGACTTCCTGAGTTTTGTGTAAAGAAAAGCTGCAGGAACAGACTTGCAATGTTGCTCTCCCATAATTTCATATATTCAAAATGACATGCCGTACTTGGCAACTATTCAGCATTTGACTTCAGCTGTGAGGCTTCAGTAATAAACCAGCATCAGTGAGGTGACCTAAGGACACAGCAACTGCTTTTACTTTGACTCCAAAGTAAAAGGTATGACCCAAAGCCTAACTGCCCTCATCCTCTTTCACTGCGAGGCAATAGGGGTGAATTTCACATATCTATGTCCCAGGCACAAATGGAAAAAGAGCTTTTACCACATCCCTATCGGTCATACAAGTGAGGTTGAATTAATCAGTCAGGGTAACAGGATGGTCAGTTCAGATGGATTTTCAAGAGTCTGACCCCAGCACTTAGGTGTTCAAAGAAAGTAAGTTGCCTCCCTTTGCACTAATGTTACAGAGCACGGCAGTACAGGAACAAGATCTATCTTTTAAGAGATGTCATACCATCATTCTCACAAGCTTTTCCTCTTGAAGGTCAAACCTTCAGAGGTTTAAAATATATTAGTCCATAGAAATAGAGCTGTCTTATATCAACAAGGAAGCTGCTATGTCCCTATGGCTGTACAGTTTGAAGGTTTTCAGGAAAAAATCACGCTGCTGGTGTACCTGTCTAACCACAGGGATGCTTTTAGTTCACTGACCACCATTCGTGTGCTAGAGATCAGTCATAACTTTTGCTTTATAAACCATGATCTCCAACTCCTTTGTGTCTTAGTGGCAGCATGAAGTCACCAGCTCAGCCGACCACAAGAGCAGGTTAATGGCGGTTCCATAAAACAGCAGCATGAACACACATGGGTTAGTGTAGGCAAAGGTAAGGTAGTGCCAGAAGGGGGAAAAGACACTCACAGGGGATTTCAGTATATATTCTGTTCTGCCTAGGCTCTTCTGCTCCATCTGAAAAATAATACTTTTTCTAAAAAATATTTCTAAATCTGTTGGCAGGAATCAGCATGTTAAAGACTTAAATGATATGGAATTTCCCACAAAAACATTGTGCTAAGAAAGCTCAGATACCTGAGAGAGAGCATGAAGTTTTGCACAAGAGACTGTCTCTTGAAAAGGTGAACTAGTCTTTTTTATGGCACTTAGCAGGGGAGCATTGAAGTCCAGCATTATCCTTTCCTGCCCTACCACGAAAAATGAAAAGGTAAGTCATTTCACATAGTGTAGATGTCAGCAAGCCGTTTAGCTAAACCAGTTCCAAGCTAACGATGAGTACAAAGGGCAAATCATGTTCAGCCCTGTTTCTGTTTGAACATTGTGTTGCAAACATGGAACTGCCAGTGCTGTGCAGCTCAGTTAATGGGATTTTGACTCCTCTGCCCATGAACCACATCATTTTGTAGGCTTAAGAGTCCTGGGGCCACCTCTTGCATTTTGGCATTATGCTTTTTCACCTAATAGTCCTAATGGTTTTCCTCTGGTAATTAGTCAGCTAGCCAATCTAATAAGTATTTTTCAGTAAACACAAGGAAATACTCTTTATTCAAAGACACTTTGGCAAGTACTATGATTGCTTCATCACTTCAATAGACAGAAGAGAATGGAAAACAAGAAGGGCGTCATACCCAGGATCCATGTAGGTCTGTATCTTATTTCTGAGAATGATGAGCAGTCCGCAACACCTGAGGAGAGAAAACAGCATGCAGACCCTTGAAATACCCTTCCTATTAGCTTTGAAAAGCTGTATTTTCAAAACATACTTTGAGGCTTACTTGACAGGTGTAAAAATTGTTACACTAGAGAAAAAGAGAAGTTTCTCATTTCTGGAAGAATTTGGTTTAGACCAAGTAGAACATACAGACATCTTCTAAGATAAACAACAGGGTGAGGTACTAACCAAGATGGAAAACTTGTGCTTTGGAAGCATCATTCCCAAGGAAAATGTCAGCAAACAAACCAGCACCTAGTGAGGAAATTAACAGGGATTTGCTGGTGTTAATTAACTTGCCAACGTGCATGCAGTGCATAGCATAGAGGTGTATTTTCATACGTGAGAAAGCTTTGTGTGTGGTAGGTAATGAGCTGGTGCTGGTTTCTGTGCGGCAGGGAGTTTTCCTCCAGGCCTTTGGTAAGCTCATGAAGGAGTTCCCTTGCTGTCTGACTGCCAAGAAGAGAGAGCAGGAAGGCAGGGACAAGGCAGGCAAGGAGAGGCCCAGCCTCTTCAGGAGGTCTGTGTAAAGAACATGCATTACACAACCAGAGGAAACACTTTGCTTTTCTATGTCTGGAAAGCCCAAAGCTACCTTGGCCACAGGAACATCCCTCAGCCCAGAGCAGTCTAGGCTCTTTGCAGCCTCTCCACAGATCACCTTCGTGGGCCACCTGGAGACAGGGAGACACACTCTGGGAGGAACTGGCGAACTGGCTTGTCCCACGTGTCTTCTCCCCAGGACTCTTCCCTGCAAGAGAGAAGAGCCTTTGAGTCCTTCCTCACTGTAAACGCTCAAACTGAGAAAGCTGGAGCTGCACCATTATCTTCCTTCCCTGAAGTCCCTCCTTTTGTTTGAAAGTGCATATTTGGCTTGGCTCAAGCAAAAGTTCTCCATCTTATCTAAACAGTGCATTGAAATCTTCCTGGCAAATGCCAGGCATGCACCAAAGCAAAAGGAAACAAATGCTTATTTGTTCTTCACATGGGGGTTGGGCTTTTACCATGGTTGGCAGGATGGGAATGTCATCGTGCTCAAGGCATCCGCACGAGGGGTGGTCACGCTCCAGAAGCAGCAGAAGTCTGCCTGTCCATGACACGTGTGCCACTGCAACTGCTGACAGTCATCTCTCTGTGGGATCCCCCAGAGGGGATTTTGTTATTTTCCCTCTGAAGGTGGGAAAATGAGGCTTAGAGTTAGGGCAGCAGGGTTTCTCCTCTTCTTGCCAGCTCACCCCTGAGTCTGAAAGCCAACCTGAGTCCACCTGTGGTGAATCAATGAAGTTTCTCTGAGAAGAAGTTAGTCAAGGCTTTCAGGCAGGTCCTCACACAGATGAATCAGGCTATGTGAGAGAGGAGAGCCTGTCTAGGCTTTGCAAGGAAGACCTGTGAGAAAACCAAGGATGAGCTGACCATTTTTCAAATGGACACGATGAATGAGCAGAGGAAGGATAGCCCCCCTTGCACCTAAATGTTACCACTGCTCTGACCGAAGCAGAAACAGAGGAATGAAGAAAAGAAGCTACATCTGAAGAAATTAGCTTTATTAATTTCAAACATCAAAAAAAACATGTCTATTAAAAGAAGTTCAGCCCTGTTATCATGTTCCGCAGCAGCAGCAGCAAGCCTGTGACAGTTCATCTCCAGTGCTTGTCTGCTTGCTTCCTATGAAGCCAATCCAGAAATGGAGGTCTACATCAGGCACTGACATGACTCTACAGAATTCAGAAGCCTCCAGACACTGTCCTTCAAAATTGAGTCTTGAAGTGGTCTTATTTTCATTCCTCCTGAAGCATCTTCAGAAACTAATGCCAAAAAGCTCCCTAGTTTGTTTTGTTTGTTTGGATTTTTTCCAGAAGTATCTTAAGCTTTTTTCCAGTATGGATGAATTGGAGTACTGTCAGGATTTCTCCACGGGGTTAGAGCTGGCTTCCAGAGTGCTATACAGCACAATGAAGATCATGACTCACAAGGCAAATAAACTTACAGTACTGTCCATCTCCAGCAACTTCAGAATGACAGCAGGGAGAAAGTATCTCAGAAAGGAAGATGCAGGCATGCCTGAGAAGGGGATCAGTGTCTCACACACGAATGCCACTTCTAAATAAAAACAAGGCCCTGGACACAAAAATGGCATTTGCCTATGCATGCATAGCTTTGGTCTCCACGTTGGACATCAAAACCTTCTAGCTTTCTCTCACAGCCAACGTGAGCTACCTTGTGCAAGAGGAACATGGTGCTACTGGGACGGGATGGGGAGAAGAAAGGCTATCTGTGATCACAGAAGGCTCTGTAATACCTACTGTGTTTTACTCATGCAAGTCTTACAGAGGTAGTGCCTGAGGGCCTTGATGAGACAGTGTCCCTCCATGCTACACGGCACATAAACATACACAAAGAGGAAATTTTTGGCCTTGGGCAGAGATACACACCAGGAAGGGAAACATTGCCACATGGTCAGTGGCAGAACCAAGACCTTTCAAGGAGCTCCCAGGGTCTGGTGAGGGCTAGAGAACAGATCTAAGTTTGCCATTTTGACCAAAGGGAGTAAAAAACCCATTTCCAGCCAGGAAAATGTAATTTCTGCTCTGCAGCTGAAACATTTTGGGGCTATGAGCTTAGAGTTACTGTCCGGTCCCACCTCAGATCCCTTCAGTCACTTCCTCAAGCCTGAGCACCCCACCAGTCCCAGACAAAATTTGTCCTGGCATCACAGTTTTCCCGCAACAGAGGATTCCTTGGAAAACAACCAAGCCACCTGAAAATTCACTTTCGCCCAGCAGTTTCTGCCAGATTTGAATGCAATCTGGGGCTTGGAAAACACAGCTTTACTTGTTTTAATTAAAACCAAATCCCTCCACCCAGACTTCCCTCTCCGTCACTCTCACTCTCTCTCCTTCCCCAACCATCTGACGCATTTTAGCAGACATGTCATCAGACTCCAGTACAAGGGAGGGGAACAGCCATCTAATACAGCATCTTGCATCAGTATCCCACCCTTCTCTGGGGGAACTGAGATGATGGACTTGGCAAGCAGGAGAAGGACTGCTATGTAAGTGAAGGAATACACGTACGTGTCAGCACATATGTGTTTCAGTGGGAAAAGAGAGGGCGCATAAACGTAAAGCCCCAGCTTCATCCACTGCTCCTGGATCAGCCAACTGCTTCCCAAGCACGAGCAGGTACTGATCTCGGAGGTTGGCAAGGGGAGGAGGCAGCATGCTCCTTACAGGTGACATCGCCAGCAACGGACAACTCTTTCAGTGAAACAAACGTGTGAATGTCTAACAATGCCATAAATTGCACCGCATACAGAATAAATGCAAATGCATTAGGATTTTAAAATCCTGTGGAAATGTTTTTCTGGCCTAATTGCACAGAGCTTCTGGTCCACCCAAGTACCTGTGCCTCCCCTGGCGATCAGGCTGCCTCTACAATTTCAGGAGAGCCTTGCCAGCACTTGGAGATCCAAATGGTACCTGGCTGAGTGAACGTGGATGCTCAGGCCCGGATCATTGGTGGGAAATCAAGGAAATTTGAGACTGTCTTTCAACGATGACACGAGGGTTGAAATCTGTATTTGGTGCTCTAGCCAGGCAGCTCATGGCTGTTCAGCCTTTAAGAAAGCCCAGTTGTTTAATTTAACTTTCTAACTGTGGCTTTGAGACCTAATTTTAGAGGGCTGCTTTTGCAAATGTATCTTGCCAGCCTTACCACATGTAACTAAACACATATTTTGCCATTTACCTCGTACTCTGGAATTCAGCTTCAAAACACCACGGTTTTATTTTAAGACGTGGGAAATACCAATTTTTAGGCTACCCATTAATTATCAGAGAGTCATTAGTAAGGATTTAATCATTATAGCAAATAATCCAAAGGTGTATATGTCTAATTAAGCATATGTGCCTAACAGTTTCCAGGGAATGACACATGCACATACCTTGCAATTCAAGTAGACCTATACATCTCACTGAAGCACGACCTGAGAGTTTAACCGGGGCCAAACTCATAGCAGGGCCAAACTGGTGCAGGACCAGAGACTTCAGTGGAATAACTGAACGGACCTCACCCTAGTTTCTTCCTCAAAAGAGTTCTGGGTTTACTTTTTTTCACATTAACAAGACATACAGATACTTACCATTGGTCGGAAATAATTCTATCCCAGTATATAATACCTTCTGTAATTAGTGCACAGTGCCATCTTCTTTACAGAATGCATTTGAAGCTGTTTCCACATCTATGCAAGTCAGGCAGGACATAGGCTGGGCTGTAACGGGGTGAAGTTCCAGCCTAAGTAAGGCTCAAACTCAGTGCACCTCAAGCATCCTTGCAATTCCTTGCCTGTTTTGTCAAGCTGGCAAGATGTAAGCCATGGTAAAAGAACACACTGAGCTTGGTTCAAGGGCGCAATAAAACCAAGGCATGCTTCCTCTGACGTTTCAGCTCTGTCTAGCTGTGCCTCTCCCCTTCCTTGATCCAGATGCTCACTTCACAACCCTATTCATCTGTTTCTCCTGTTGCAACAGGAGGAGGATGATCATATAGAGCAGAAGACTTGGTCATCTGTAGTCCTGTAATATCAGCAGATGCACAACGCTGCAGTAAAGACAACAGCACAATTAATAACCGAAATGACGCCTGTAACAGACTATCATGACGACAACAAGCATGCCATTGCAAAAACATCATTCATGCGCCAGGTAGGTAATTACAGAGGTGCAGCAGTCTGGGAGCATTTTATGTAGTCGTGATAAGATAGTAGGAACAATAAAGTTAACTGTGTCTCCACTAGCTGTTAAAAGGCTACTAAAGAAGAAATGGAGTTCTTTGACCTCTGGCATTCCAAATGTCTCTCAAGATTATCAGAATGGTCTCTTCAAGCCTTTAAACTTTTATCTGACTCTATAAATCTGCGTAGCAGTTGCAAGTGTATAGCTTAAGAATCCTTCTTCCTGTGCGAGGAAAGCAGCCTTCTCAACCAAAAGGCATAGGCATACAAAGCCAACATGACTTAGGCACATGCCTGACACTAAGTATGTCCTTAAAGCTCTTCCTAAGATATGTCTAAGCCTTTACTCAAGTGACCTGTGGTTTGCTGACTACAATGAGACATAAAGGCAACAGCATTGCCCTATGCACTGAAAGCTATAACAGCTGGATTTGAAAACTTCTTCTGTGAAAGACCAAGAGGCCCAGCACAGACCTGTCAGTGCAACCATGCTGCTTATTTCATGGTTTCCCTTTGGGGATCAGGTAGGCTTGGCCATCATAAAAGTGGAGCAAAAACCACTAATGGGCAAAAGAGAAAACAGGAGGAGAAAGTAAAACCAAACGAAAAAGAGTATGAGGTGAAAGAGAAAGAGAAACAAGTAGGAAATAGGCAGACACAGCCAGAGAAGGGTGTTGGCTTAGGGAAAGAAAACAGCTGAGGGAAGTGTATATGGTGCTGTGTCGGGGGCGGGGGGAAGGGGTCAGATAGGCTAGTTCTTGTTTCAGGAAATGAAAAAAAGGTTGGGGAGAGTTTAGTTCCTGCTTCTTCTAGAAGGTGGACAGATTCATTGACCATGGTTAATGGCTGACCCAAATGTCACATTACCCCTCAAGCAATTGTAACTTAGATACTTAAGCATCTGTAAGAATTTGTTCCCTCGTGTCTCAACCTGAGAGACATGGGTACAGCAGGAAGTGTTTATTCCATCCCAAAGGGGTTTCAGAAGATAAATACCTATGTGCCTAACACACAGACAGCCTGTGCAGGTACTGAGTGATGGAGAGGCAGGTGGCACGGACACATTACAAGGGGAAATCTGGTCACCAGCTACCATGACCTGGCATCTGTGATACTGACATAAGCACCACCACCTGCACTACCACCAACAGCTAGCTGTTCGATGCAGACACAGAACAGGGTACCATAGCAGGGCACCTCAGCACCCCACATGCAAACTGTTTAAATCAGCATATTGGAACATGTTTGTAACCATTGAATATGCAGATATATCTTATGTTTGCTAAATTGCTCCTGTTCTCTTGGAGACTATTTTCTTTCACAGTTAATATCCAGCTGGAGACTTTTAGTTCTGATGTAATCAAAATGTTTACGAAGTTTAACAAAAAATATCTTCAGCCTCTATCCAAGACATTCTCAGAAACTGGCAGGAATTTGCAAATAAATCCCAGGGAAAAATGTTACACTCATGCAGAACATATTTCTTACTCTTGTTATTTTCTAGGCAGGTTCTTCTTTCAAACATGATTTTTTTCTAACCGTTTCTAAGAATGTAAGGACAGAGGACAATGAGACAGAAGATGGACAGGGAAGGCTGAAGGCCATCAGGGGTGGGTACACCACTGCTGGGTCTCCAAACCAGCATGAGGATGTGGGCATCAATAGCTGAAGTAGAACATGAGTAAGAGACATTCCCAGAAGTGCACTCTTTAGGCTGAATTATTACAGGTCTTTGAATCCCAAGTGCTGGTCCAGTCTAAACTGTTCAATTTTTCAAGTGGGAAGCCTTCCTTGAGGAGACGTTGCTATATATTGTTTTCTTCATTGTGCCCATCTGATGAAGTGCATATTCCCTCCTTCCTAGCGTTGGCTTGAACTCTCCCGTCAGCTCCTGGTTTGTCCCTCTTCCAGACTCAAGATACTTGTGTTTCTGGTTCAGTGAAATGAACAAATCATGTATGTCTCAGTTTTCCCTCCAACTTGTTATCTAGCTTTTCTTCAAGTTTCAAGCATCATGTGCTAGAGGACTGTCAGGAGAGTGTTGCTGGGGTCTTGATTCTGACAGCACACCTCTCATACCACTGCGGTAAAACTTGCTGCCCAGGAAGAGGAAACTTGGTCAGGTAGTGACTCCTCTTTCTTTGGTAAATCCCTTTAAAGTTTGGTGCTGAGGATGAATGCTTTCAGCTTTGCTCTTGTTAAAAATTTCCTGATAGTGAACTGCCTTTATTCCTCCTGGGGCTCCTCCAGTTTTGCAAGGATCCTGCAATCTTTAATTTGATTTTTCCTTCTGCCTTGACTTAGATGGTGGCACTTACAGTCTGGCCCCCCCAGAGAACCAGTGAAAAGAATTAAGTCCTTACCCTGAATCATCTGTCTGTCCTGTTGATTGCTGCTCAAGCACAAAGCCCTAAATTCTGCCTAGTCCAGAGCAAGAAGGTACAAATCTCTGCCCCCATTTTTTCCCCCACAGCTAGCTCCAGCACATGGTTACAGAGCCACAGGAACACTTGCTTGTATGACAGTTTGAGAAGAAGGCTGAGTCTTTTCAGAGCTTCTGGGTAAAGATTTAGTCCAGGAAGCTTCTAAGCCCTTTGCCAACTACATGCAAAAGACATTCTCACATTAACCGTGCAGGAGCATTTGGTGACATCAGTAAACTTAGCATCAAGTTTCTTATGCTCTTGGAGGTAGATTTGCCATCAACAGTCACAGTGAGGCCCAAGATAGCCTTACTGTAAACATTAACTGTGTTCTAAAACTTCACATCCTGGCACTGTAATTACGCTTGAGGATGTTGCTTCCTTAAGTGGATGCAGCTTGATACAGCACATGAATCAAACAGCACAAAAATGCTCCCATCACCATGTGGCGATATCATACAATATCATTGCTTTAGCTATCCACAAATTTTGATATATCTGACATGCTTATGCTTAAATTCTCTTGGAAGATAAATTGTCCTCAAACTCCAGGCTTTAATAAATTATTCCTTAGTGTTGAGGGTCAGATTTAATTTAGGCATATGACTATCATCTTTATATGTGATGACCTGCAATGCTAAATGAAACGACCTTTAAAAGCAAGGGGTTGTTCTTCATGTCAGACTGCTTATTACAAGAAACACATTCGCTTCTCTGTAGCAAAGTTAGCTCCAAGCCTTTAATAATAAGAGAAAAACACGAACTACACAAAGTTTCTGTGGAGAGTCCAGACCAAAGCTGCCTAAAAATTTGGAGCTGTTCAACTGCTTAAAACAAATTGTTAAAAATCAAAGCTCAGATGTGAAGACTGGGTCCCAGTTCAGACACCCCTGAAGTCCCACAGCTTTCCAACCCATGACATGCTTGGGGCGATCATCTCTTGCAACACTTGTCAGTTTTTGAAAACAGGACCTGAGCATTTGTTCAGTCCTGCAGTTTAAAGCATTGACTGGCCCTTATCCATCAAACGCACTGAAGCATGTTCACATCCTGGTGTGTCCTGCAAGGGCTTTTCTGAATCAGGACGAAGCAGCAGCCTTAAACCTCAGTATGGATGAGACGACTAATCTGTCTAGCAGATATTTTTTTTCTTTTTTGTCATCCTGTGCATTCCTAAAACTAACAGAAAAACAGTTGTGTGTGTGTGTGTATATAAGCAGCCTTGAATCAGTGCTGTTCTGCTGGGTTCTTATGTTACATTCTTTTGTGCTACATACAATTTCCACTAGGACATTTTGTCCCCCAGGCTTCATCAGCCAGTCTATTNTAACTCTCTTCCAGATGAATTTGACATAATCTTATTTACTTTCATAGCGCATATGCCAGTATGCAAATACATTACTCAGCACTATCGACTGTGCACTTTCACCAAACTATTACTCTTTGTTTTTTTAACGATGGTTCACCAGATACCAGACAGGAACATTGCTGTGCCAAACAGCAGATACTCATGTCTGTATCTGGTGATAGGAGAAATCTGGTGACATTAGAAAACTAAGTCTGGCCGGCATTTGTAAAGTTTTACAGTCAAGCAAGGAAAGCAACCCGTTTCCTACCTCAGCATCTCACTCCTGCTCCTTTAAAGACACCAGGTTGTCTTTTTACCTTCTGAAGGAAATCTCAGCCAGCTTCTCCAGATCTCCAGGACACAGGCAGCCACAATACTAAAGCTGTACAGGCTGACTTGGTATCCAGTGGTGACACAATGTCTGTGATTAAACAGCTTCCCAGCTCCCAGGCACAAGCCCGGCTGCCTCCTGACTGCGTGGCAAGGCAAGACCGAGCTCACACCTCACTCGTTGTGCCCGTGTTTACCACAAGAAGAAAAGCCAGGGGCAGAAGCCAAAGTCAGAGGTAGATAATCAGGAGCTCCGTATCCACATAAAGGTCCTTCCTGGCGTCAAGGGGCATCACATCACACGGCAGTGAGGTCAGTCCTTAACAGCTCTGCTGCCCACACACTGGCAGCAACGCCAAACACAGACGTCCACGAGGAGGCAAAACCGGTCCCAGGCGTTGGTCTTGCAACAGAGGTAACATCTGGGGGAAGCCTGGGTGGGCTGCCCTGTAAAAGCCACGAGCTCATGACTGACTCGTGTCTACCAGAGGAGCTCGGGCTGATACAAACAGCCAGACACAACCAAGCTAAACATGAAGAGTAAGCAAACCTCTCCCTAACACAAGGTACAAGGCTTTGCAGCCCCCCTGTAGCAGTCCCGTTTTACACGAGGTAACAAAATCACAAAAAAATGCTGGGGAAAATGGATCAAATGAGACTTTCTGCAGTCTTACTTTGTATCTGCTGTGGCCAACCATGGACTTCCAGGGTGCAAAACTGCACTTGGAGCTACATTTTTTATTTGATCCCAATACAGCTAAAAGCACAAATAGGCACTAAAAGAATTAAAACCAGCATTTCCAGACTGGAAAACAAAGGCACAGCAAGTAAACACAAGGAAGTGAGAAGTTCAGCTTAAATACCAGAGAAGCAACTTGTGCGAGTTGCCCTTTTTTACTGCTGTGGTGGGTCTGGGGATGATCACAGTCCTGCTGGGCTGCCCATCTTGCAGGGGCTGATGTATGCTCGTGGGTTGCTGTCTGCTAGGGGAAGAGGGCAGGTGCCCACATGCTGCTTTCAGAGCTCCCCAGAATTGGGCAGCTCTCTTGCTATTGAACTGGAAAAAAGCGCATGTTGCCCTTATTTCTTTTGCTAACACCTCAACATGGAACCATCAAGGTGTGAACAATGAAGAGGCTCTTTGACTCCATGAGAAGCACCACTCCAGCTACCTAGTTAAAGTTTGGATTTTAACAGGGCTCTGGCCTAACTAACCATATCCTACACCAGTCTACTTACGGCAGAGTTACAAATAACACAAGACCTTTCACCTGGAATTAGTATTTCTACTATTTTCAACTGTTCACAACCTTGAAACTACTAATTCTCTGATGCCAGAACTTACTGCGTTTCTTCTTCAAATGAAGGAAGTCTATTTCACTCTGCACGCTCACTTTTTTCTCTTCGTTTCATGTCTGATTACATTTAGCATGGATGTTTCTGATATACTGGTATGCCAAGAAAAGGTATTACTTTCTTTTATCCTTGAACAATCCAAACTCATATTTAACAACTGAAACTTGGCATGCGGATCACTTTTCAATAAAGGCTACATACACTTTGCCAGGGAAGTATATTTAACTAGGGCTGAACTATCTGTTCTTGAGAAAAATTATCAGACTTGTATGGCGTGTCCTTTTCATCAAGGAAAAGGCCTTCATCTTCCACAAACCTACCCTATGAATGACTTGAGAAAGTCAATTTAGTGTAAAAGCAAGTGAGCAAACAAACAAACAAACAAAGAAGGTGCGGCCTTACTCTATGCCAGTTACCCCAAAGTTTTAAATCTGGGTTAAAATAATATCTCAGTGAGAATGGAATGAGAAATACTTCAGCTGTAACTGAAGCAGAGCTGCAATGTCCCTAGTTTCTGCAGGACATACAGACATAGGGAAGGGGATTTGTCACTTTCTTTGAGACAACAAATATCCATAAAGAAGCTTTCGGGTGCCTTCTGTTAAGAGAACCAAGAAAGAAAAATTGTAAAGCAGGAAGCTTGGGGAAGGAAAGCAGAGACCATCTGTTTGGCCAACTGCAGTGTAATGGGCTAGAAATTCCAACTCAGCTATAGCAATTTCAGAAGGGCATTGCCAAGGCATTTAATTTAGCAGGATGCCTTATTTTCTAGGTTTATAATTAGATACAGTAGCAAACTAACAAAAAATGGGCACTGCTTAAAACGTTGCTTCCACTTTGAGGAAAAAGAAAACCAAATTCCAGCTTTCAAAGTTAGCCTTCGAGGGAAGCAGAGGCAAGGCAAGGCAACCCAGGACTGACACATCCTGTGGCTTTTGATTCTGCTCAGGACTTGTAGCTCCAGCCTGTTTCCAACCCAGAGCCAGCAGAAAATGCTGTCTTACTGGGGGTTCACAACTAATACCCACAGACTGCATTGCGAAGCAGCAGCCCCTGATAAGGCCAGAAAGTGGCTGAGTACCAATATCGCCTTTTCAGAAGGAGGAATTGCTAGGCATAAGCACTTCATAGAAAGCCACCCTGTGAAGCAAGGACAGAGTCCAGCTCAGACCTCCTTCTGTGCCTCCAGACCTCATTACCATTCAGCTGCAGCTGTATGGTTTTCTGTCGTCAGAAGACTCAGCTATGAAGAAGCTCACACATGTGAACCGGACTCTAATGCCACCTACTAGTCAAGATCTAGATACTGTACTGTAAGTTCCACTCAGATTTCTCTGAAACTTAACACTTACAATGTCATTTATTTTACATGCATTACTCAAATCCCAATAAACATAAAGAAATTATCGTAGAGGAGCATCCACCAAAGTTACATTTTTGTTTCTGTATAGTCTCATGTACATAAACACCTCACACTCACTTTCACGCTGGTTATCCCATTGAAATGGTAAGGTGTGGAAACTAAATGTGGCAAGCTTCACTGTAGCATCAGTTTTCAAGCATTGCTAAACCATGGAGAGAGCAGGGAGGTCTGTCACAGAATGGAAGTAAGGTTGGCAGAACCTGCAGGATTCCTGTGGGATGCTGCAAAGGAAGAGCAACTGCTCATCTCCAGTTTTTCACTGACCTGTTTTCAGCAAAAAATAGCACTACCATTGAAGCCAGTGTCAACTAGCCTAACCATATTCTCTTACTAATCAGTACAACATCACTGATTTCAGAATCTCAGCCAGAGATTGACCAGGAAAAGCACCATCCCATTCCCATCTCATGTCTTTTGCTAGTTCCTGGCAAATCCTAGTTCCTATGGATTCCCTACACAGGTCCAAGAAAAAATAGAGACTAATACTGTGAGATAGGGCATTGAGAAGACCTTCCAAGACAGGATATGTGTGGGTGAAGAAAGTAGTTGGACCTTCTCCACAGCCAATTTTTTATCCTTTCCCTGCCGCTGTTAGAAACTGGCATCTGAGTGAGTTAGTGCTGCCCTCCCCACCCCCTGCCTCCCCCAGCTCATTCCTGGAGTGAAGTCATAGGTCTGTGCTTACTCCAGTGTCTATTGACACGGAGATGACTGTGACTCACAGGTTCAACACTGTGACTTGACTTCTCTATATGTTGGAAAGTTTTGCTTTTCTCCACAATTTCAGTAAACGTACTTATTCACATCACAGGTAACGTGTTCTCCACTGTCCATTTCACTCCTGAGCCCACTCACATTTAAAACTGTTCTAGGGAGTGTCACGCAATCACTTTTCCTACAATAATAAAAGCTTGCTTCTTTTCATCTACAACACTACACCTAGCACAACATGTCCAGGGAAAATTAAGGGCTAGAAAAGGGGTCTAAAGTAACAAGCTCACTAGAGAGTGGGAAATGACCACCGGTCTGTCAAGCCATGGTAACATGGAGCGTGTGGTCTTTAGTCTGAAGTATCATGCCTTACCCATGAAAGGTAACAGAAAACACCCTCACACAGATTTAGTTCAAGACCAAGTCAGAGTAATAAAGCAGATTGCAGAAGAAGGGTAGATGTTTTGTAACTCATGACAGTGGTAAATGCACATTCGGGGCTGGTCATCCCTGTACAGGTGATGGCAAAGACCATACAGAGCTGCAGAAACCAAACAGCTTTCCCTAATGTATTGCTTTCTCCTGTGCACTAAGGGTCTGAGACAAAGGGTTCACTGACAAATAAACCCTCCAGCAGGATGGAGACTGCTCCCGAAGACTAAACAAATGCTTTTTGTACTAGCAAAGTTAACACAAGTTTGGCACAAGCTAACAAAATAAGCAAAATTAATTAGCACTGAACTGATAAAAGCCACATTTTAACTAACAGAGCAGCACTAAAATCATCCTCCATTCCCAAACAACATTAATAACTCAGCCTTTGCCTTAGATTAAACACGAATAGTTAAATATTTCATTCATAACATTTATATTTTCTGTGTGACATGTTGAACTACTAAAGCTGCCTGCTCCAGGTCCTTTCAGCACAGTGGGACCTGGACTACTGCTAAGAACCTGGACAGAAATCTAAACACTTGTTCTTCAGAGTCATGTTTTCAGTGTGCCTACATAACAATATGGGGCACGAAAGTTAGATGAGTATCTTCCATATTCACATGGACTGTGCAGGAAGGAGACACCGGTGACTGAGAAGACCTCTTGTGAAACACTATAGTGCTTAGGAGGGAAATGAGTTAATGACTTTGATAGCACTTTGGTGCTCCACAGGCCTGGGAGGGACATGTGTCTGTGTCCCTTTGATGGCAGATGCATTGAAGTCTGCATCAGCGAGCACAGGCAGAGCAGGCATGCTAACTGGCAGTAACAAAACTGCTCTGGGAAACACCTGCAGCAGCCAGAGGGCTGTGAATACCAAAACCGAGGAGTGAGCAGGAACAATGCAAATGATATTAACACAGAAACGAGGGAAACTGAGTCCAGAAAAGTTCAGAATTACTGTCTGGAGACACCTCCTTGTCATGTTGTTTGTTAGGCTAAAGGAAATTCTAGCAACCCACAGCTTTTGAACCACTGTAAAGCAGACAGAGTCAAGAACTGGGACGGGGAGGGAGCTTGTGTGCCTTGATGTATCTTCTTTATCTGGCAGTCTTTTTGCACGTTACACTTCCACTGTAAGCAAGGAGACAGCTGACCATGTAGCAGTGCTCCAGGCTGCTCTTAAGAAGCCTCATGTGCACCCACATGGATGTATGAAACACATAGGGTCTGTCTTGGTAGTTATACTATAAAAGTTCTCCTGGCTTCTAAAAACATGGCACAGATGGAGGTGTTACTACTCATTTTCTATGCATGGTTAATGTGATTGCTGAGACTCAAGCCAGTCTTTTCCAACGGGAAGGAAATGTAAGTGAACTCAGCCAGCATTACTTGGTAGGGTACTTGTTAAGGTATCAGGGGCTCTGCCTGACCCACACCAGGCAGATAAGGAGGCTTCTCTTACCCAAAGTATGACAGCTTTGAGATATAGAAGGGGAAGCATGTCTTCAAACAGACATTTTTAACTATCAAAAGAAGAGGAAATGAGAGAAAAATTTGAGGGGGAATAAAACGTAAAGAAAATGTGGACCTGGGACAAGCTGGGAGAGTGAAAACAATGTAAGTAAAATCTGCAAGGGAGAGGCAGTACACAGGAGGCTCAGAGAAACAAGGAATAAGCCCTGAGGAAAAGCTCATAGAGAAACTGCAAATATTGTGTGGAACAGATTTGCAGTGATGGGGTTTCCACAATTTGACAGGACTTACCTACAGAGGAAGGTCTCAAAGGAGGGGCTCTGGCATTAAGTTAATTTCCTATCTCTAATATTAAATACACTGCGTACACTGATTCCCAAGAGATCTCTACCTATCAGCACCTCATGCTCATTCAAAAGATGGAAGCCAGTCCTTCATAACCTTTCAGATGATTTGTATTCAAATAGTTCTCACTTCCCAGTGATGTGTCTTGCTAGGATCTCACCAAGTGAATTAAGACTTTGCTATATTACAAGATGTCTTTCATTCCTATATAGTACAGTCACCTTTGTTCATGACCAAAGCAGAGCGAGAATTTTAGGACATCACTATATCTCTGTAAGAAAAATGCAAGCATTCAAAGGAGAGGTCACGGGACTTACATGAAGATCTTTTGTGGTGGCCAAAGTTACAAAAAAGTACAGAGCAGGACCACCCCCTTTTTAGGTGATGAAATACAGAGCCACAGCCATGCATGAATTTGAGCATAGAGAAGGTGTCACAGTCTGGTCAAGAAGCTTTTAGTCACAGTAAAACCTAGTCTACCTTTTAAAATTACTTCTGCCACTGAAGACCAGAGTTGCCAGTACTGGGATATGTCCTGTGGCACAAGCCAGTTCCCTTTTGGGGAACAACTATGCAAGCTCCTCCAGTCCCCAGCCTTAGCCCACCGGCCTCCTTAAGCACACTCTATGATATCTGAACACAGAGGTGTTTCAGTGCTGTAAAAAGGTTTTTAGGTCTTTCTTCTTTTCTCTCTCCCTTCCTCTGGAGAAAGATCTATTCAGCTGGTAGGCTAGGTGCCGTCCACTGAGTCATATTAGGCAGTCACAATTAGGCAGTCCACCGCCTAATTGTGTAAGACAATGGATTGTAAAGAAACGTAGAAGATATTATCAATAGAAACACTCTTTGGCAATCAGACTTCTGAGGATAAAACCACAGATTCAGCTGACAATGAATGTGTCTATGGCTCATGGGATGCCAGCTCCAAAATTATTAACTGGTGTAAATACTCTACTATATCTTAATTACTTTCATGTTTATTCACAGCCTTGGCCGCAGCGGTTCTTATATGTACTATAACCACACTATGAAGAGTTTAACTAACTTACTCAAGGAAATGTTAAAGAACTTCAGAAACAAACACTTCCTTTTTAAGTTTAGCTGTATCATTTCTCCACAAATGGATGGTATTATGCCTGCCATTAAAAAAAAAAAAAAATAGTTGTGAAAACATTAATGTTGCAAAATCAGGCGCACAACATTGTGTGCTAACAAACTGGATGTGCCAGAATTAAAGTTGCCCATGTCGCCGTCTTTTGGCCCCTTTCTTGCCTTTGCAGGATAACAAGCTACTTTCCAGAGCAGCTGTGCCCCAGCAATTCATCAAGGTAGATGTTGCTCAGTGGCAGACAGGCTTAGCCCTAACCTAAATTCCACCTAGGGTTTCCCATTGGCTTGGCATCCCCAAAGGCCCAGAGCCTGCCAGTAGGAAACACTTGGCACAAAGACTTAGGTGAAATTCAGACCGGCTGAATCTGGAGCCTAATGAGCAGCAATTCCTTATTTTGTTTCTTCCTCATTGTGCAGAGTGTGGCCCCGGGCCTCAATTACTCCATGCTATTCAATCCCTGCTCAGAAGGCAGCATTATTAATTTCCTCATGTTTCCTCATTACTGCTTTCCTATGGCACTCCTCGTCCCCACATCTCTGGGCTCTGCAAACGCAATGTGCTCCGTGGCAGCCTGTGAAGCAAGCGGTGGATCTCCCGTTCAGCTGCGATCGCAGTTAAACTGTTCTGCTGGCACAGGGCACCTGTGGTGAGGATCTTCCCAGGGCAGTTAACATTTGGTGCCGTCCGCCGTCCATGTGCCCCTTGCCAGGCAGGGTCTCAGCTGTCCTGCTGTCCACGGTAAAGCCGCCCTGCAAGCAATGGAGACACCAAAACTGGCAATGAAACCAAACCATCAGAGCACGGTTATGCAGCATCTATGTCAAAAATCTGAGAGTAGTTGCCATACTGGTCTCATTAAGAGAGCAAGGGACTGTTATCATAGAGTAATGGGCTCCTGCTGGTCTATTAATGTTGAAGCAGAGCTGGAAGCATTCATGGAAACAACGTGGAAGCCTGGTATTTATTCTCAAACCAGGCAGCATTGATCCTTTCTTCCAGTGTTCTCCTACAATGTCTTTATTCCTGTTCAAATGCAGGGAATATTTATCTAATCACTTCCTCTGCTGGACGCTGATGCAGGGAAACAACAGATGTTCTTGACTTCAGCATGGCAAATAGTTTAGAAAGACATCTTGGGTGAATCAGCTATCCAGGTCAGTTTATCCACAACATTGTGTGGGAGGAACCATGGAAAGATGGCAGAGGCATTTACCGTCCTGCAAGTACGTAGCTCATTAGCACAAATTTAATTTCAAACTCAGGAGGACTTTACTGTAAGCCCTCTCTTACTCTCTCCTCATGCAAATTCAAACGCATTACGCACTAGAAGCAGCTATCTTGCATTTTCTAGTTTTCTTATATCTTGCACCTTAATGTATGTTTTGTTAGGAAGCATGTTATCAGTTCAGATTACATTCCTTAGAAGCACCACTTTTACTCAAACAAAAGAAACTCAGAGTTTAACCACCACAGAGAAAGCGCCTGAAAGACACACGAGCAGTGAAAGCTGACTTCTCCTTGGTGGGTATCGAGACCTACTTATGAATTTCTGCAGTATTAGAGCTTCCTTAGGAGCAAAATGTTGCCAGTTCTTATATGTGCAAAAGAAACACAAACAATGATGCAAGTGTGTCATCTTCCCAAGTCTGCGGGCAGGTCTGCCAAAGTCTCACTGCTGCCACCAGCTTCAACAACCATGAAAATAACGAAATGAGCAAGGGCAGTTATTAATATGGCTCCATTCCAGAATTATACAAACAAGAGAGGAATAAATGGATTTTGTATTGACACTGCTTGGGAATGTTCTGGGAAGCCAAATCTTTACTAAGATACTTCATTTTTATTAATAGAGATTATTACTTAAAGATTAGTAATTAAAAGGCAAGGAAGACCAAAAAAAAGAAGAGCCTGACATGGGAAGGAAGGGGGAGATCTCTTCCATATAGTTTTTCCACAGCAATCAAGTGGGCTGGGAGATGGCCAAAGAGTAAAATCCCTTCTTACAGCAGAAAAAACCAAAATTATTCAAGGGAGACAGAGAAGTTAGAAGTATCTTTTCATTTCCAAAGGCTATTGGACAGCGGTGCTTTAAATATTTCACACAGATAATAATGAAAGAATCTGGTCCCCGGGGAGGGTGCGGGAAGGTGAATTAGTAGCAATCCCAATACCTGTCTGCTCCTTCAGAGCCTGCTCCGCAGAGCAACTTAGGCTTCCAGCCCATACATCTCTCTGCATCTTCCCGGATATACCAAATCTACCACCCATCGATGGGGACCATTGTTTGGTTAGCAAAGAGCTGGTGATTTTTCAAGTTTTGTCTATTTTTCTCCGACTCCCCCATTGGGCTTGGAAAAGATACAGTGAATCAGCCCCACATAGAAAAAATCACAGGCAAACAAACAAATGAAGAATTCATCCTCTTCGCTGTGTGCAAGTGCCCCTACATTACATGCAGGACTCTTACTGTGGAGTTCTTGTTTGCACCAGTCCCACTGTGGGAGCCATTTATATAAGTAATTGTTAAAGTTTGGGGAACATCTGAATCCAAAGATGGGGCAAACCCATTAAAACAATGATGGATGGGGCAAACCGACTAAAGCAAGAATGCCTAAGCCTAAANNNNATTCAAGGTATTTTGCCTCTAAAACACATCAACTTTTGGATTGCTTGAAAGTAGAATTGCTGCTGCATGCAAGAGATACTGGAAGGTGCTGAATTGTGCAAGGGTGCTGGGCACCTCTTCCAGGGGCGGGTGAGGCTGAGTGAGTGGTACTCAACAGGAGGATCTGCACCTCTGGAAACCGGTGCTTGAATTTCACAGGAAGTTATCCCCATGGGGGAAATTCAGCTGGAATCAACAACCTGAACTCTTGCTGAGAATCACACCCTGAGGTGTGAGCCTTGCTTAGTTGCAGGCTCTGGAGGAAGAAACACTGGGCTGATGTGCTGTGAGCACAGTGAAAGTCATCATCAGGGCTCTCTTCTGCAAGCAGACCTCTTCTCCGTGGTGTGAAGGCATGCTGGCTGCCTAACAGATAAAAAAGCTCGTAGTCCAGAGACCTGGCATCAGCACTGATAAAATCCTCAGCAACACTGCTTCTTGCAAGGGCCCAAAAGACAAACAGCATAGACCTACCAACAGCTCACGACAGAGTGCTTGACCTAAACCAGCCCAAGGCTGTTGGATAGTGACAATATATATCACTGGGTTTTTCTGGCCTTACTCACGAAGGAAAGTAAAATAATTATCAACAAGATGTGGTTGGACTTTCAGAAAGCAGGTGTAAACATAGTTGACCACAGGCACTGCTGAAATTCTCAGCATGAATGTTTATGATCTTCAGTCTGCATGTGTCATCTGTGCACTTGCTACTGCCTGAAACCTGCTTGCAATTGCCCACAGTCTTAAGAAATATGCCCTTTGCACTGTACTAATAATCCAGAAGTAAAACTGCCGACTGCATGTGGTTTTATTTCTGCTTAACAAAAGTAAAGTAGCCCATGCAAGAAGAGTTAAATGGAACTTGAACTCTGTTGCACTTTTCTATGAGAAGTATACAACATGTGGTAGAAAAGAGATCCCCAAAAGGCAGGTCTCCCCTGGCAGAGCCTAGGAAGTCTGTTTGGTGGCTGCGGCTCTGGGCTGTCTGACCCCCATGGGTGTGCAGAGATCCTGCAGCGGGAGGGTGGAATCTCAGCCCTGCACTGCACCCCTCCAGAGTGTGCCTTGTACAGCCGGGGCACATGAGACCTCTCCCACTTTGCCCCCCTCTCAGCCACAGTGCAGCTGACATCAGTTGCTTTGGGTTCAGTTGGGATGTAAAAACCCCTCCAGCTGCTACATCTCCTTTCATGAGCCTGTCTGCCTCCACCTGCTCCCCAGCAACCTCGTTAGGGGAAAGCACCAAGGATTATGGAATCGCTGCTTCAGATACAGGGCACTATTGCAGGGCATCAGGGATTTCTTCCCAGTTCTCTTCTTGTTATTTTATGACAGTGCTCGAGCAGGGGGCCTGGCAGCTCCTGGCCCCGTAGGTTATCTGTGTGGCACACTGCAAAGATAAGAAAGCACAGTCCCAAAGATGCTAAGAACACAGATGCTGTTGTCTGACCCACACGACAGTGTGACACAATCTTTCCCAAAGTCTGCAGTCTTTGTCACAGACAACCAAATCAAAGGGGGTTAGCTGCACACTGTGGTTCCTGAGAGGCAGTTCATTGGAAATCAAGTTCCAAACTTAGGCTTTAAAATAAACATATCAAGATAAACAGGTTGGTCTTTGTTTCAGGCACAATCGGCTCAACTGTTTTTTCATTGTTGCTGATGTTCTTAATGTGGGATGCCATTTCCTGATGACTGTCTCTGCTCCAAAAACCTCTGCTCTTTCATCACCTTGGCTTTTTCCGCTCTCTTGGGGTTTATACTCCCAGGTGATCAGCTTAGCGCCAGCTCAGGCTAGCCACTAAGGCTTCCTCATCAACAGCCCTGTTAAGCAGTCATTTTTACTGTGCCCCACACTTGGCAGTGAACTACGGCTGGGAATGGCCATTGGTAGGAGTTGTCAGCGTTGGGTAATAATTCTTCTTTTCCCAAAACGGGTGAACAGCACCCGTGGCAAGGCTAGGGCAACCCCACTCTCACACTAAGACGTGCTGGATGTGGAAAAAAACCTCTTCCTTCTTCTACCTGGGGAAGGAGAGAAGCACACGGGAGCCACAGCAGTCCGGCAAGGCGAGTGCTGCAGCAGACTCCCTTCTGTCCAAATACAGCATAATCTGGAAAAATGTCATTGCACATCCCAAGGCAAGAGGGACACAAATTCAGTGCAATTTTCTATCTGAATTAAGCAATCATTCAAGTCAGCTTTGAACAGCACAGAAACATGCTGTGTTCTGAGTTAGTGGAAGGAAAGTTTGAGAGAAAATTGGGAAATTTGGAGAAAACTGAGACTTGGAGAAATGGTCGGCTGGTAAGAGAAGGCATATTAAATCTGTCTTAAGAAAACAGCATTTAGATTGTTATGCAGGCTGCGAAAGCAGTGGCTGTGAGCAGTTGCAAATTTAATACATTTAATTTCCACACTGAAGACCATTAAATCATATTCCTTTTCATTGAAGGGAGGAAAACTTTTTGCCTTGTGCTTAATTAGTGAAGAAGAATGTGTTGACCTTTATGTGGGCTGTCCAAAAGCAGGTAGCATTGAACTTATTGATGCCTGTGCACATACATTTTTTTATGTACCCTGCAACTTTTACACGACTCAAAATCAAGACCCAGATGAAAGCAGGACACATCTTTTTTAACATGAACTTATATATAGCTCACTTGTGTTGGTCTGAACTACCCAGAAACACTGCGACCACATCTATTTTAACGGAAGATTGTGACAGTAACCATACTATTTCAGCCTGCGTTATTCAAGACTCCTCTTCCTGGAACCAGGGACATTCTGCCATTTGTTTCAGAGGTCTGATCACTTTTGTGCTTTTGAAGCGTTCTTCTTCTTCTGTTTCTAATAAGGGATGGGATTTTTTAATTTTATTGCTGGCCGACAGTGCTTGAAATTTGGACCTGGAAAATACCGTATTGCTTAGGAGATCCATAAATTAAGATTTACACCAACAGGAAACAAAAGAAAAACAACTGATGGGGGAAAAGTGTCCAGAGACCTGTAAGTTTCCACATCAGCGGGTTTCTCCGGGGACTAAGCTGGAAGAGAGGTTTAGACCTAAAAACCATTGCTGTTGGGTTTGGATGCTCATTCCTAAAGTGGTTGTCAGAGAGACTGAGAGCATAAGCCCCGGATGAAAATCACAGCTGAGGTGTCATGAGCACAGCTGTCTGAGGAGGCTGTTGTGCCACAGACCACCAGCCCTGCACCTCCGAGTAGGGAAGGTGCCTCCTGTCCCTTTTCACAAGGCGTCTATGGGCATCCTCCTGGTATTTCACCAGCCTTCATCTCTCCACACTAATCCTTTTTGTACCGGTGGTTCCTGGCACATCTTCTGCCAAGACGCGGACTTTGTGCAGAAGAAAAGCCAACTATTTTCTACTGCCAAAGTTATTAATAATTAACATTTGCAACACAAGACTGGTAAAACCAGTTTGCTAAAATAAAGCCGGGCATTTTTATTATTATTTTAGGGTTTAATTTAGTCATCATAAGTTACTCAGGCTCATGTTTGCAAATTATGCAGGGCAGGGATTTCACCCCTCCGGCCCGACCAGTTCCAGAGAGCAGCCGGGGCAGCGCGGCGG
>VXBW01007106.1:0-44325 GCA_013400375.1 Thinocorus orbignyianus
ATTAAAGCCCCTTTGGTATGGACACACCTCTAAGCACATTGCAAAGATAAAGAAAGTGTTCCTTCATCAGTTGCTATATTATTTCTTTAGAACTAATAATGATTATCAAATATATCTTATAACTTCCATGAAGCATAATGTAGTGGTCATTAGTCTTAACTTCCTTCATTGAAAATGCTCTGAGCCTTTTCTTTCTGCAAAACGGTATCCATTCTCCTGCTTAGATCTACCCAGTTGCCGATACACTCTTGTTATTTCTCTCCTTGGGCTGGCATAGAAGATCTTCAGTTACAAATTCGTGATTCACACTACATATGAAGAATGAATTCCAAACATGGTGTTACTCATGACTTTCTCTTTCATATACTCTTGGTTTAAAATTACAAGCGTGCAGAAGTTGTGTAAGTTTGTATACTTCTTCCCAGTGTCTCATCTTTGGACTGAGTACTATAGTTAAGAGAAATTAAACAACACCCACATAGCTGCCACCAATTTCTTCCAAAGAAATTTCAACCAAACCAAACCAATTTCAACCAAAGTTAGCTACTTGGGTCGCCACTCTAACCATCAGCAAGATTCTCATGTTCAAGTTGTTGGAATGATAGTCGTACCTACAATTTTGATATTATATAGAAATTTAGTTTACTCTAAATAAAGACTTGATTTTCTTAATTATATACATCATAGGAGGTAAGACTTTCAAAATGCACTCAGTGTTTTGAAAATTACATTGCCTACATGTCTTTGGCCACTATTCTGATGATCGTGATCCTAAGGAGACTTTCACGTGTGCTTGATTTCACGCAGTTCAAATAGTCCTCTAAAAATCAGAGTGACTACTCTGATGTCTGTAAGTTGTTCAGAACTGAAGTCATAATATATAAAACAGCTGACTTGAATAAATGATCTGTTACGCCTAAATACCTCTCAATGCCGTGTATGACAATATTATTTCTAGGAAACGTACCTTCATTCAGTCACTCTTGGAATATCAGATGACCATGCTTTATGTGGAAGTTCTGACCTCTGAGAGAAAAGGGAAACAAACAATCGAATCTGAGCACCTTTAATTTGAAGATGTTTTAAGAAACTGATTTAAGAGGCTGCTTTATTCTCTTCTTTCTATCATAAAATATTACGCTTTTCAAAATCAGTTAATTTAGTGAACAAAAACTGATTTTAAAATATTAAAATGCATTTGAAAATGTCAGGTAGATTTTCCAAATACTATTCAATGTTAAGAAGCTAAAATGTTCCTGTGTTTCAGCTGCAGTATATTTTCTTAATCAGCTGCAGTGATGTTGCATAATTAGATAACCTGGGGCTAAACACGGGGAGTTTCTAAGTGTTGAGTACCTTAAACTTTTCATAAAGCAAGAGCTGAGAGTACTGGGTACATCAAAGGATAGGTCAGTGTTTATATAACAATGTGTGAGGATCAGTTTTTGTCTTGGTTTTCTTAGACATAATTTGATGTTTTACAATAGAAAAAAAGTGTAAGCACACGCCAGCATATCACTTCTATCACTGGTGTGTATAAAACATTTCCCCTATGCTTTTAAGGTGATGAAAAGGACAACTAGCTGGTGTCTAAATCAGGAGAGTTTGATATGATGTCAAAGCCTTTGGCTAAACATAGATTGACTTAATTCTTTCAATAATGAACTTTGGTCCAGAGCATTTAACAACCACAAGAGGAGAAACCCAATATAAAAGAGAAAATCTCCTCATTCAGGTTATCTTGACGCTGCTGCAGGCAAAACATAGAAATATTTTTTTAATCGAGATTCTCTGCAGCAGCCCATTCCAAATGCCAGTATCCATCACTGATGACTGGATCAATAGCTCTGTTTTGGCCCCAGTCTCCTACGAGAGATGGCATGCCATCAGTGACAGACAAATATCACAGTTAAGCAAAGTATCCAGCCAGACCTAGTAACATTTTTATTGATTTTTGTTGTGCAAATAATGTCTTTTTGGGCTGAATAAATGGCTTTGAGCCAAACAGTCATTGTTTATGATTCCAAAATGCAATAAAGGGACAGGAAATATATTATAGTCTATGTCTCAAGGCACACAACATAATCATCCTTTGGTGGTGAAAAACTATCCAGCTGAAACCATGAGTGCATATTTATCCATGCTTAAAGGTACCTGTAGGACTTGCAAATCTTACACAAAATGTCCTGTTAGGAAACAGATGGTATTGCCCTTTAACCTATTGAATAACTACTAGAAAACCAAGCAAAAAATAAGCACTATATTTCTTCAATCAATACAAAGAAAACACTTTATTATTTTCCCTTCAAATGAAATATCAAACTTGCCAAAATGCCATTAGGACCCTTTGAAAAAAGGACAATACAGAAGGAACCCTGACAGTTTTTCAAACGCTACAAAATTATATTAGTAGTTTAGCAACAAAATTTGTTTGGTTCTTTTTTTCAGGAATTACTAAAACACATTTTGTATACCTTTTTAAAGGATCATACTATTTATCTTTCTTTTAAAAAATCTTTTTTTTTTTTACTAATATGATTAATCTGTAATCACTTAAGCTAAAATATAAACAAAAATATCTCCTTATGGTTATATCTGCACATAATAAACCAAACCATTTATATTGGATATGTATCTATTAGATACATATCTCTCAGTTTCAGCAAGCGTGCAGTGGCCAGACTTTGTAGACATGCTGGTGTCCAACTAATATTTGCTTTCAACTACATTACTAAGTCACAAGCACAAATTATCAGCAGTGAGTGGCTGAGGAAAGAAATATTCTTATAGCCGCCACACTATCTACAATGAAATACTTTAACAGGTTTGTTGCTGTTGTTTCCAATTAACTAGAAATAAGCTGTATTAGCTGGCATTATTTCAAAGCTTGGAAAACTGTTTTGCCCTCATTGCGCAGCCCCGTGTTTTCAAGAAAAATATCAATAATTCAAACACCTCTCAGAAAAATTCAAGAATATTTATCCTTACTCCTGAAACGTCCATTCATCTGTAGGAAGATATTACAGTAATCAAGTGCTAGCTTAAATCCTGTCTCCCTCCTAGATCTTTAAATTTCAAGCTTTTAATAACTCTCTCATGACAGCTCTAAGTATACTTTTGAAGGCTTTTGGAGTGCAAGATGAAGGCTGATCCTAAGAAACAATACATAAAATCAGGAGGTTTATTTGTGACATTTTGAAAACTAAATCGCTGAAAATAGGGTGGAAGTCAGTGGGAATTTTTTAGAGGAAAAATATTTATTTGACTGTATTTGTTAATGGCTTTATTATTTCTACTTTCTAACAAAAGCTCTGATCCTCTTCCCAGTAAGCCAATTGCAATTTTTTTTACATTCTTCGGCAGAACTAGGTACTACCTTTGAATTGCATAAAATAATTCCAATAAGTCTCCCAATCATACATCTGTACTGTATGTCTTTTTACCAAGTTATTCAACTGTAATCAGTATGTCACTGAGTGTTTCCAAAACTTTTTAGGGGATTTAAGTTGTTTTGTCATTTTTTTTAAAAAATGAAATTTCTTAAAATCTCAGCCCTGGGAAGACTACCCCTGTGATCAGAAACCATACGTTAGGGGAGCTTCTCTGAGACAGGACATCATATGAACCCAAAGTGACTCCAATGTCTAAAGGTTCATGAAGGTAGGATGTGAAAAAGCAGAATACAGATGAAATGAAATTGACTTTTGACATGTCACATATCATACAGGATGCACATACATTTGGCACATCTTTTCCCCTTGCCCACCTAATCTGAGTACTCCAAAACCAGAGTAACCATCTTCTGAGAGAGACTATATCAGATCATAGACTTGGTCTTCTGTCCTTCACTGACTGGTGTTAGGTTTTTTTGTCACATTACAGGCTCATATCATAAGCAACATCTTCTCACTCAACCTAGAAGGAAATAAATTATCTTTCTTCCCTTTCATAGGGATCAAGTTTATTAGACAAAATATCTTGTTCTTTGAATCCTACCTTTGGCAACAAGTACACTGAAGAATTCATAAGCCAAGTCTCTCTGAATCCGCTGTTCTAGCCCTGACAACTACTTTTTCCTTTGAGACAGAGAATAAGAAAACAGTAAGAAACACCTATTTAGTGTGATTAAACCAACCTATTTCTAGATATCTCTCTTAGCAGGAAATGAATAGTCTTCTGAAGATGCCTGTTTCTTTCTGGGGAACCCAGAATTACCAGCTTCGACTTACATGTCTATCCTGCTTGTAGATACCCAAGTTAAGATAAATGAATCCCAGCTTTTGTCACTTGGATGGTTTCAGGGTGCAGATCCTGAGCAGATGATAGTCTCTGTATCCTTTAGGGCTGAACTGGGTAGGATTTCAGGCACACTGTTGCTTTGCATTTTCAACTGTCATCCATCCTGAGAAGTATGTTTACTTATTTGGGAGCCTAGTTTTAATTTTAACCTGGAAAGCTGGTACCTAATGTGAGGCGATTTCTCTCTTTAGACATTAAAAAGTTTTATTGGTTTTTACCCAAAGCGTAAGATTTCATTCGGCTGAAACCAAATTAGGAGTCAGACAGAAGGAATTGGACCTGCGTATTGCACCAAAAACAGAGATCCTTTTTGGCTTTTCTAAGTTCAGAGAGTTTCAGGGGCACTTTATTTGAAATTTTAAATTCATTGTAAGTTGGAAACATTAAACCATGGAGTATGAGGCTATTGATAAACATTTCAGTGCATAATCAGCCAGGTTACCAGCTCTCCTGAGTAGGTAACCACTCATAAACTCAGAGACAGTGAAACATTCCTGAGCGAGTGGAGCAGGCCTACGTAAAATCCAAGCTCAGTATTAAGAGATCTGTAACTGCTCCTCCTGCAGACCTCAGGAACATATGTTCACATGCTTGACACAAACCGTCTGTGCCAATAAAACCCAGGCCATTGTCATGCTAAGGAAATTCAACCCTCCCTGCAGACTAAGCCCTGTCTGTGTCAGTTGGTCAGGCACGTCTTCTCCTGGGGGAGCTGAATCCTGCCAACTGAGTACGTGGTTTCAACAGGGCAAATAAATATGCTGTAACTGGATAGCATGTGAAATCTTCCTGCAAAGAGTAGTCACCTGGGTGTTGTGAACTGCGAAGCGAAGATACTAGAATGAATATTGTTAAACCATGAATTCACCGTCACTGATGAGGCTAAAATTAATGGAATAAAAATGGCTTGTTTATAATCCTCTGATTACAGATTCTGTTCTCTTTAGGTAGGAACCCCTCCACCCATTGCTGTCACTTCAAAACACAATTTAAAGTATTATTTTAATAGCAAATACAGCAAGGTTAAAACAGACATGCTTTACTAGCTGGCTTTTAAAGACAATGACAGCTGTGGCCATGCTGATCTCATCACCCCACCGGCAATATTTTTATAGCAGTTAGAGCAATGGTAAGGTAGAAGCTTTCACACTTGCATTTACCTGTTTTCTTTCCAGCTCCTTCTTCTCTGGCGATATCAACATTTCCCATTTATTTTGTAAATTAAATTTTCCACATATAGGCTCTATCCATCGGTAATTACTTGAAGTGCTTTAATGATGCTTGGAGGTGTGTGAATTACAGCGTGGCATTGGACTTTGCTTCTTGGAGGAAGAGAAAGGCTGATGGGGAGTAAGGGTACACTTGGGAAGATGCAAATACAGGGTCTGCTCAGAGGCACTTAACCAGCACAAGCCTGGATATGGAGCAGCTAAGATTTTCGTGAGACAGGCTTCCTGGAGGAAACAGGGTGAGCCAGTGGACAGACCCCTAACAAAGCAGTCCAGATGTCTTGTGATCTATCTCTAGTTTTCTCTAGATTGCCATGTGATCTTGGGAAAACTGCTTTCCCTCTGGGCCTTAATTTCACAGTCTGTAGATGCTTAGAGGGACACCTAACCTACAATGTGTTTTCAGATCTTTCTGAAATGCCCATTTCCAGCAACTACAATCCCTATAAAGCATTAGCTGACTAATAATAGTGAGTTTAAGACAGAACAAAGGGTCATCTATTATATGCTTGAGAGGCAAATCTCCAGCTTGATCACTTTGTGTGAATGCTGGTTTTCCCTTATCAACAAGATCTGTTTACTTTGTTTGAGTACACTGAGTACATTTGGTACAAGAATTATTCTTATGCTCCTAAATGTTAACAGCAGATTTTAAAAGAGCATACTAGGAAAAGGAGGCAAGTGAGATTTCTGCTTTATGTAGGGTGTGATTTTTCTCCTCAGAACTTATGAATAAGTTTTCTTTTGGAAAAAAACCCACCAGAGGTAGGCAATATCTAAGCCTAAAGAATCTGCAGCAGCTTTTATTAAAAGCAACAAACTCTATAAACCCCCGTGGGCTGAAACAGAGTGGTTCACGACTGAACCTCCTCTGTGTCCTCTGTGACATAATAAAGATGTGATTATAGTATATGTAAGCATATATAAACAACCATATTCACCGTGAACATCACAGGCACAGGTCACAGACAAGAGCTAGAGAAATGAAGTAGCAGCAGAAATAGCAGTTAGCGCACAGCTTCTGCAAAGTCTCAGAGTTTATCACTGGTGTACTAGAGGGCAATAACCATTTCGTGTCTTCAGTGATATAACAGATACACTAAATAAACTTGTTTTGCTGGGGTAAATAAGTCCAATATGAGTTACAGGTTCATAGCCTGTAAACTGCATGGTTCTCCAAGATTTAGGAGATTTCAGACACGTTTATAGGTTGGTTGAGGGAATCCTGATCTTTATGGGGAAGCCATCTCAATAACTTTGGGTTTCTTCTGATACTCATGCTCAGAGAAGGACACTTAATTAGAGCAGTAATACACTGACATTCTTGTGTATGAGGGATAGTTCCATCTCCATACTTCCTAACCATTTAGGCCATGTTGAAGTACTCAGTCATTTGATCTCAGTATCATCTGGGGACCAGCTGTCCTGCCAGCTCTCCCACTCCCCATGTGGTCTATGCACCCCATATGTTTCCGGCCCTTTTTCCCACATGCCTTGTTCTCCCTGTATCTACCAGATACCCAGATTCCAGCTCCCTTACTTACAAGTTATATGAACATGGTACTAATGGTGGTTTCCACCTCCGTTTTATCCTTAGCAGGTATCTGGCTAATCTTAGTGCCAGTTTGCCATGGTGTTACATCAGAAGTAGCATTTCTGGAAAGTTCCTGCATTGCTGAGTAAAATAAATCAAAAGAAAAAGTGCCAAAGATGAAAAAAAAGTCAGAGGATAGAGGATTTTTTCAGATAGAGAATTTTTTATCATCCTGATAATGTACTTGTTGCCTGGAAGAAAACAAGGAAAGATATGGTCTCTGAGGGCCAGTGACTCTTTCCAAAACTCAAAATTCTGCCAAGATCAGAACATTGGTCATCAGAGTCCATTACGTCTTTCTGTCCGCTTTTCATCAGTGATGTTGAGGTCTCTGTAAGTGTTACAACCACTCTCTTCTGTTAGAATCCATCTTCACTATAAACTTAATATTCTAATATATAATCCAACATAATCTTGTATCTGATTCTGTCCATATGAATATAAATTCACTTCTCTATCCTACCATTTTTTTTCAAAGGTTCTGTGATCATTTAAGCTTTATCTAGTAATGTAAACTAAAATATGCTGTACTGTTTCCAAACACTTATATTGCATTATATTTTATATATTGCATTTTGTACATCCTGTAATCAATTATGAATATGCAAAATAAAATGTCTTCACTATTAGCCAACTTGAGAATGTCACTTTGACTTGATTATGATCAAGGTAGAAACAAAGAGGATACTACATAGTCATCATCTGAGCTCTAAATAGCATGTCTTGAGAACTAGAAACAATACTGTTTTGCCTGGGTAACACTCAGCTACCTTCTCAGCAGCACTGATTACCAGAGAAGAACTATTTGCAAAATATTTTCAAAAATACACCCAGAATTGCAAGTTCTCTCTGTACGGTCCTTTTTTTCTTGCAGGTAGATTTATTCTTCTCTCCTCATATCAGCCTAATGTTACTGCATAACCACAACTTTCGACCCAGAATTCTGCCTTGGGTTGAGAAAGTTGTAGCAACCTTAGTAATGCAGCTACCTTCATGAATCATAGAATCATAGAATGGCTAGAGTTGGAAGGGACCTTAAAGATCATCAAGTTCCACCCCCCCTGCCATGGGCAGGGACACCTCTCCCTAGAGCAGGTTGCTCAAAGNTCCTGTGACCAACTGGTCACACTTCTTTTGATGCAACCCAGGATACGGTTGGCTTTCTGGGCTGCCAGAGCACACTGCTGGCTCATGTTGAGCTTCTTATCCATGAGCACTCCCAAGTCCTTCTCCTCAAGGCTGCTCTCCAGCCATTCTCTGCCCAACCTGTGTTTGTGCCTGGGATTGCCACGTCCCCGGTGTAGGACTCTGCACTTGGCTTGGTTGAACTTCATGCCATTTGCATTAGCCCACCTCTCAAGTCTGTCCAGGTCCCTCTGGATGGCATCCCTTCCCTCCAGCGTGTCAACCGTGCCACCGAGCGTGGTGTCACCAGCGACCTTGCTGAGGGTGCACTCTATCCCACTGTCCATGTCTCCAACAAAGACATTAAATAGAAATATTTTTTAAAAATTAATCACTCTAGACAGTATCTGCAAAATGTTTCCTGCACCATGCAACTCTGCCATTCAGGATTAGACCCTGAGATAGCAAAGCATGAAGCAGATGCACAATTTCAGGCATTAGAGAAGCCCCATTTACTTCAATGAACTGGTGCCTGTAATTTTTTCTAGATCAGAACTTGCACCCTCACATCAGCAACTAAAGCAGAGTCAGGCTAAAAATCTAGGGGTGAAATTGAGCATGGGGAGAGGAATCTTGGTCCCAAAGAATTGTACAAATTTGATGAGGCTGTCAGGACATGAGGATAATCAAGCATTGCAATAGGTTTCCCAAAGAGTTTGACCAGTCTCCATTTATGATGGATTTCAAGACCAGAGTGGATAAAGCCTTGAGAAACCTGGTCTGACCTTGTAGCTTACCCTGCTTTGATCAAGAGATTGGACTATAGACTTCCTGAGGACCTTTAGAACCTTACAACAAATTATTCTATGACTTCATAAATGTAAGAATAAAAAAATTCAGAAATCAAACCCTTAAACTGCATCAATTTTTCTGTGGTCTTAATTCTCACATAAAATAACATCACCATAATTTGCAAAATACATGAAATCACAGAATCTCAGAATTGTCGTGGTTGGAAAGGAGCCCTGAGACCGCTGACTCCAACCATACACACACAAAAAAACCCCTACAATCTCGGCCACTAGAGCATGCCCTGAAGAGTCACATCTATATATGTCTTAAATACCTCCAGGGATGGTGAATCAACCATCTCTTTGTGCAGGCTGTTCCAGTGCCTGACCACTCTTTCAGTAAAAGAATTCTTCCTAATACCCCCCTGCAACTTCATACTATTTCCTCTGGTCTTGTCATTATTCACTTGGGAGGAGAAGAGGTCAACACCCACTTCTCTACAACCTCCTTTCAGGTAGTTGTAGAGGGCAATGAGCCTCTAAATCAGCCTTCTCTTCTCCAAATTAAACATGCCCAGTTCCCTCATCCTCTCCTCACATGACTTGTTCTCTAGACCTGTCACCAACTTGATAATTCTCTTCTGGACACGCTCTAGCACTTCAATGTCCTTCTTGTAGTGAGGGGCCCAGAACTGAACACAGCACTCGAGGTGAGGCCTCACCAGTGCTGAGTACAGAGGCACTATCACCTCCCTGCTCGTGCTGACCATGCTATTCCTAATACAAACCAGGATGCTGTTGGCCTTCTTGGCCACCTGGGCATACTGCTGGCTCATGTTAAGTTGGCTGTCCACAAGCACCCCCAGGTCCTTTGCTGCTGGGCAGCTTTCCAGCCACTCTGGTGACATTAATGACATAGACCTAAGATATTATCAAAGTTTTGGCCCCAACTTCTGGTATTGGTTGCTTGGTGGTTCTCTTCTGCTTCGTGACTATTGAAGACACTTGCTGATAGGCATAATGTTTTCTAAAGCACAAGTTAACTGGGAGGGAGGATCAGTGTCTGTAGTCCCTGATGATGATCTTGTCAGTGTAACAACAGCATGATCTTCATGTTATATTAGACATTTGGGAACAAAAGTTGTATAATGATATTTCGGCAGCATATAACTGAAGAGTTTTTCTAATTGAGTGTCTTTGACCATGTTCATCTATTTACATAAATATTGAGAGGCAATGCTTGTTCATATGGCAAAATATTTCTCTAGTTCATTTGTTTCTTGATTGTAGTGTAAGTGAAATGACAGAAAATATAATTTTGCAGAACAGAAAAGGACTTTGGCACTGAGAGAGGCTTGAAAAAAATTTAAAAACACTTTACAAAACTATTGCAATGATATTGTCATAGTAACCTATTCCTCCTGGACTGTGATTATAGGAATCAGGGAGTGAGCAAAGCAGTCATGAGGATTTTTCTGGGTTATCTGGCTTTGAAAGGATCATGTTCAAACCCTGAAAAGATAAAAGAGAGACTATACAGAATGTAAGCTGGACCGTTAAACATTTCCATATGACAAACTCCTCTCCTGAGATCTGACCTGCCTGTAGATTCCCCAGTTTGCAGATCTAAAGGAACCAGGCCCACCCGTGCCTGTTCTAAAGAGAAGAAGTTGGATGTGTCTCGCTTTTGAAAACTACTTTAAAATTCTCACCAGAAAATACCTCAATAAAAGAGGAAGATATATCAATAAAACATTCAATAGAAAATCCCACGAACCAGGATTTTTGGAAAATAACTCATCTAATAATAAATGTAAAAACAATATCCCATGCAAGTATCCCTAAAAGAAATAGTTGCCCTCTGTAGAAGACATTTCATTTTCCTATAGATTACTGATAAATTATGTCCTTAGGCAGCAATCCTGATGTTTATGCACATGCATAACTCCAAGCACATGGCTAGTTTCATAAACCACAATGGTACTGTCTGCATTCTTAAAAGTTAAACACATGTATAAGCATTTGCAGAATTGAGATCTGTAATCCTAAATCAAATCTTTATCTGCCAGCAATAATTATGCTACTGGGGTAGAAAATCAGAGGCACAAGTAGTCAGATGTAGATGTTTCTCCTTCATCCAAAGATTGTTTCTCTTCTACACTTCTAGCATCTCCACAGTCAAACCTGATCTCACCTTCTATCTGTGTGTCAAGGCAGGGTGTTAGGTAAGTCAAAAGAGAATCTGGTGTTTTGCTGCCTCTCAGGACAGTCCTAGCTGCATGTCTACCTATCGCAGTTTGTGACTGAGCACTCACTCCAGCTGCCATTAACAGAACTGTCCCTGACACACTGTCATGTGGCTGATGTCACACAAATAATGTAGCTCAAGGTCATTCCAGAAAGCCCGTGACATCATGTATCACAAAACTAGGTGGGATTTGCAGGCAGTGTAAAATCAGTCTGCTCTTTGAACAGAAGCTACAGGTATCACCCCTACAGGAGAAAATATCGACTGCTAGAATGTGTTACTGAATAGCAAATATTCAATGAAACACCTGAATTCTAGGAACAAAACTATCAAAATAATACTTTTTTATCCATTTTAAAGTAAAATCAAACACTCAGGTTAATATTGAGTAACAAGACATCATATAAATACAGCTGTAAAATCTTTTTTAACATTAGTGAGAGTCAAGTTGAAATCCACCCATTAACTTCTGATACCCAAAATACATGGGCACATATGTCTTAAGAAAGCCTGCCACTTAGGTGTTTAAAATCTATTCTTAGCGAATGAAGAACAGCTTGTCCAGCCAGTTTCCTCAGTGGATTCCCAGTAACTAAGGTAAACCCACTCCAAATGCTCATCTCTTATCACAAATTTCCTCTTAGTTAAAAATAATAATATTATTAGTCATCTACGTCATCATGCCCAGTGATTAAAAAAAAAGCTATTTTGACAATTCTGATCAACTAGTGCTTTGTGAAATGTTAATTGGCAATGATATGTCCTGTGTTTGAGAAAGCTTGTGCTCTCTGAAGAGCTAGCCATAGGTTGTCTCTTACCTTAGCTTGATACCAAAGGCCCTTGCTGACAGACAGCCCCACTCAAATACCTATCTGGCTCGAGAAACTCTTCTTTGTAGACCAATCAATCTGTAGTCCTAAAAATTTCCCTTCTCTTGCCATGTATATATGGAAAGAAAAATATATACTCTTATATTTGTATAATATGAGTATATTATATATACTTGCTGATAAGCATATTGCTTCTGCCAATTATTCTTAGCAGACCCACAAGGCTCCTCCCTGCTGCACAACCCTCAGGAACCACTCAGCAGTCAGCTGCGCACAGCACAATCACAGCCCAGCCATCTGAAAGCCCAGGGGTGTTTCACTTCAGGAATCTTAAATCTGGATTTTTTCACAACTGCAAGTATCAATAGCAGCTGTAACCGTTATATGAACTACAGAAGTTAGGAAGCCTGGTTTCTTGTGACTTTTGTGGTTGAATTGCTCCATGTCTAATGGATTAGTGCCTCCATAACACATTTCCATGTGGATCTTCTGATTCTAATATTAGAAATCATGGTATATCTTTCATTTCTGCAGGCCCTTCTCCATTCAGCCACCTCAAAGCCTGCGGAAAATTCTTATTTTTTTAAATCTCTAGTCTTGTATCAAACTTACTAGAAATTTGCTAGCAATTTCAAAAGACATTAGCTGTTCAGATCCTCTGACTCTATGAAATATATTTATTCAGGAAAATGGTCTGATAAATCTGCTAGGTTTTCATATTACTAAAAAATCACTGTGAATAGCAGTCTTCAGCTTCACGGGCTCATTTATCATTGCCATATATTTTGACAAGTCGTTTGCATGCAGCTTTAGATCTGTTTAACTAGTTGGATTTAACTAATAGCAAAAAAGATGTTTAAAAATTTCAGCCTTTCAATACTCTCAATACTGAGAATTTGAGGCATAAGGTGCAGAATATAGTTTATTAGGTAGCAAATTCAGGGCTTTGAAATTTTGTGAAGGTGGAGATAAGTCTTAGAAGTTATGTCTATAAAATGAGGGGTCAGATGCAGAAAATACCATTTATTCACGTGTGTTGTAGAAAGATAAAGTCAACTGAAGCAAAAGCTTTGCTATAGTGATGGGAAGAGTGAAGAGTTATTGCAACTGAAAATCTATGTATATATCAGTGTACTGGAGATCACTGCTGTATGAAGTAAATGAAAGTGTTTTAAATGCTAGAACACAACTTTAACAAATTCTTTCAGTAATAACACACTTTTTCCTAACAGTTTTTAAACATTTTTATTTATTTTCACTACATATGGAAAACTATTAATTCTTAACAATTATATCTTTAGCTGTGAGTGTACAAATTAGCTGTGAGTATGAACAATTGCAAAATGATCAGGCTCAAGAGCTCTTTTGGGAGAGAAGCTGGAAGATAAATGGACTTTTATTCTTTCTTCTTCAATTTTCCTTGCTTTTGCCTGATTTTACCCTCCTTCCAAAAAGGGTTGTCCTCCACTAGCCTATGTACTTGTTCTTTGTCTTCCAACATTTTGTTACATGGGTGTTTCTTATTGCAGCTACACATACCTTTTTCCCCTTTGACAGTTGCATTGTTCACATACTTATGTAACATGCTTATACAATGTGGCTGGCTATGCCATCACTTTTGGCATCATTTTGTAAAATATTTGTATACTGTTGTTGTTTAAATTATTTTAATCAAGTTATAGTTAACTAGTCATTGTTAATTATATTCTGATTAATACAGCTATAATTTCTAAGTGTCACAGATCTCTGCTTTGGCTTCAGAGTCCATCTTACGAGAAGAGACTGAAATAACTTGGGAGAGAACCTGATAGAAATAAGGCATTGAAGCATTTCCTGTTGATGATGGCCATGAGACTCTGGAACAGACTTTCAACAGAGGAAATTTGGCGGAGCAGGGCAGAGGAGGAGGAAAAAAAGCTTGCAATTTTTAGGTGGAGCTGGTCAGTTTGTTGTATTTTTGAAAGGAGCAGTATGTTGTGATTTCTGCAATGGTGGACAACCAGGTATGGTGATTCAGTTCCAGTTCTATGATCTTGTGTTCTCCTTCCATATGTTGGGTGATGATTAAGTCACCCAAGGGAGGAAAGAATTAACAGTCCATGCAAATAAGAAGTACTACAGTGACCTGCCATTATGCACATCCGGCACAGAATAAGGTTCTTCTGGACCCCTTTGTGACTAAGCCATTCACAACCAGCTCCTGCTTTTGTGAGGAGGCAATAAACATTTAATGAGTAACTTCAGGCTCTGCAGCCTTAAACAGGAATTGCACTGTTCCTCTTGGGATTTGGCCTAGGATTTTCATTTCTATCCTATCAACCCCAGAACTGAGACTACTATATGACCATTTTGGAAGTTTTATCTATTTGGTCAAATTAGGATGACAGTTCAATATTTCTGAAAAAGGGAATATTGAGCAACCCTATAGGAAAATAGAATTCATCCTCTTTCTTTCAGTTCTTAATATTGCAGTAGGAAACTGGAAAACACAGCACTCACTTTATACCTTACCAGCAGCTACTCAGTCAAAGCAGAATTCATAGCAGATAGAGACAAATCATCTGATGGCAGAGGTTAAAAGAAACCTGTTACTATGACAACAGATAGGGTCAGATAACAAAATGAACAGATACTTTTGATCTTCAAAAAATTCTTTTTCCTTTGCTCTCTCGTCTGTTATCTGGACCACTCCATCAAACACCTAACAGATAACAGAGTTGAAAACCCAATCGACCTTCAAGGAAGACCAGACAAGTTGGAAAGTCTATGGAAAGGTTACTATTACAGTGGAAATGCTTATGATTATTTCTCTGTGTGTGTATGTGTGTGTACGTGTAAGTGCATGTATGTGTGTTTTACCAAAGTAACAGAATACTGTTCAAAAGGATTTACAAAAGCCTCTAACACTGCAATGTTGAGGCATTTTTTTTATAATGTCACTCGAGGAAAGGAAATGCAATATAACGTGATCTGAAATGATCTGCTACATAGTCACATTGTACAGTTAGCATGTTGTGTGCTAATAAATAAATAAAGTATTCAGGTCCTTTTGGATTTTGGAGCAGTAATTTACAGTGTGTGCTCTGCCACTAAATGTTTCTTCATTCATGCTACAAAAGCTGGAAAAATACCTGTGATTTCCAGGCCCTAAAAATATTATTGTGTCATATTCTAGTATTTTTTACAGTATTTCAAAAATTTGTATATTGATAAAAATTACACACTGATGAGTTGGAAAGAAAAACAAAGCATCATTACCACACTTTACAGTTAAAATGACAAAGGAACAGAACCAAACAGAAGTAAAACTATATTAACTAACGGGAAAATGCTTCCTTGCCACCTAAGGCTACTTAAAAATCAAGTTTTCGGTAAACAAGTTAAAAGGTCTGTGTAGGGAATGACACTTGCTACATGTGTTAGTGCTGCTGTCCTAAAAGGATGTCTCAACTCAGGAACTGGGCTAGGTATGTGAATCTGTTTTGGGTCAGGGTTCTACTCCAACATTATTTTCCAGTCGTCTTCCCTATGGTACTGGTATTGAATGGTTAAGTGAGATAGTTACTGTTAAAGACGTTGTGTCAATTTAAGCAAAGTATGAAAGATCTTCAGAGCTGCATGCCATGGGTCAGGAATCTGTCCTGGTGACTATGACCCATATTCATAGAATCATAGTATCATAGAATCCCATCCTAGGTTGGAAGGGATGTTTCAGATCATTTCATCCAACCATCAACCTAACACTGATAAAAATAATCACTAAAACATACCACTAGGCACATTGTCTACCCCTTTTTTAAATACCTCCAGGGACAGTGACTCAACCACTTCCCTGGGCAACCTGTTCCAATGCTTGATAACCCTTTCAGTGTAAAAATTTTTCCTAATATCTAATCTAAACCTCCTGTGGCAGCATGCTCCCCATGTTCGTCTCCTTCTTTCCACACCAGCACTGCCCCCGGCTCCTGTTTGGGCCATGGCCATCAGTGGGGCTGTGATAGGTTTTACCTGGACTTTAGGGGATGGTTGGCAGCACAGTCCTAATGCTGTCTGGAGTGGAGACCGAGATATCTTATTATGACTACAGGTCAATTATCTTACTCTATAAATAGTGGACAGTCCAAGAACCCTTTGAGCTCTCTTGTATGGCAGCAGGCTGCACATCAGGATCTCCCCATGGGCAGAGACTCCTCTCAAGCTTACTCCTTGAGGCTGAGAGATTTCTTGCCACAACAGATTGTCCGTAAGTGAGTAATAGCATGCTAAAATTTGAAATCTTAGCTAAGTGATATGAGGGATTGATTGTACATACATAATCCTTTAGATATGAACAGTTGACCAAGTCTGGGACTAGGATTGGATTCTGCTGCACCTAAGAGTCCTATCTGAGAAGCAGTTTAGAAAGCAAAGTGGTCATTTCTGAACCTCGTGACTCAACAGGAGGGTCTCCCTGACAGCTTATCTGATCCTGTCCTCCATGCTGTAAATGACCAAGTGTACCTTGGCATCAAATATTGTAAAATATTGTTGTATTTACCACTGATTTTGTTAAATCTGTTTCACCTTAATAAATAATTCACTATTTCTCTCTTACGAGTAAAGTTAATCTCTCCACCCACGACACGTTCCCTCAACCAGATACTTGTGTATTGTATTAGATTTACTGTGTGCATCAGAGGAAATATTTATTCTGCACAAAAGCAAAAGTTGTGTGAAAAATTCACAGGAACTCTTGCCTTGGTTTCTCTGAGTTTTCCACAAAATGAACTAACTTAATGCTAAAAATACCGGTCACCAAAAAAAGGGATGACAAGGTATGACACTTACAGAAATTGCACTGCTACTTTCAATATTGTCAACAGAGAGAGACAATCAACCACTATCTTCACATTAATGAAACTGGATTTTTTACTTTCTTTCTGTTTTCAGCAAGAAATCTAAAAATATCTCTTTAACCAAAATTTGTATTTAAGAAATATAGATTTGACTTGGCAAATGCTCCTGTCAAGACAAGAGAAGATATTTGCATTTTAGCTGATTCTACATAAGGACCAAAAAAGGACTCTGATTCCTGGATTGATAAGACCCTACACTTCAATAAGAAAAAATCATATTTAATAACTTGCACAATCTCTTGTTTCACAACTAAACTTTCAAAATACGTATTTTCCAAATATTTTTCTAATATTTTTTTCTATACCTATCAGAAAATTAAAACTAAAAGCTCAGACAGCGTTGGTATTACACATATTTGTGTTGACTTAATATTTTGACCAAATATTTTATTTAAATTTTGGGGGTTTAAAAGTTTAAGAGATTTTGAATAAACTGTTCAATGGTTCCTTGTCCATGCTAACCAGTTTGGGAGTTTTTTTAGTTTTATCAACCCAAGTTTTAGCTTAAGTGATTGTAAATATGCTCTGAAACTCATACAGCTTCTGGCCACATTTCTGACGGAGAGCAAGGGTGGTGCAGAATGGCTGTGAGAACAAGGACATGGATCTACGGAAGCATTGTTCAATCAATCCTCTTGCTAATGCTGAGGGCCTGTCTATGGTAGGCTGGTAGTTCGCAGCAGGCCTTAGTGGAAAATTGCTGCAGAAGTATGAGTCTTGTTAACAAAGAGAAGATTGCCAGGTCGTAACGACCTTGCAAGTTTGGGAGACAAGAGGAAGTTTGCACAATGAGGGGATGAGAAAGAACCCTAGAGCTAAAACCACAAGTAGGAGGAATATGCAAATGTAATCGTTAAGTGCTTAGCCAATCAATAAATGATTAGTAGGAATAATTATCGATAAGCGTATAAAAGACCTGAGCTATCCAAACAAAGTCGAAGCTTGCTTTATCACTCATATTGAGTCGGCCACATGTCTTCCCCCGTCGTCGCGACACGAGGGTAGAGAGTGCTGTACTATAAACATTATATTTTCTGCAAATTGATCAATTACAGACAACCCTTTCTTGAAAATCCTAGTCCAAATCAAGAAATAGGCATGGTATATGAATCCTTACAATGAGTTGGTCTTTGAACTTTTCCAGAAATCTGAAGGGAGTCATCTGTTTTCAGTGAAATGGTCTCCAAAAACCCCCACATTTTGTATTCTTTCCAATAAGTACTGAAAATACTGTTCATAGTTCAGAGTAATGAAGTAAAGACTAAAGTAAAGAGTAAAGACTACCTTGCTAGCACCGGTTTACCATGTAGAAGTATGAAGCATATAGAAGTATAAAAAAAAGTCAGGTTGAGGCAGCTTTCAGTTTTGGAACAGTAACACATTGTGCATGTCTCTCTCACCACTAACATGCCTGACAACAAGCTGGACCACAGCCGTCATGAGGTTAGCTTTAACATAATAGTTGATTAAAACATGGTTCTATGTTTGTTTTTATTTTTTCTTAGTTTTAAGATCCGTATTTCTAAACTTGCCTCATAATTCTTTATTTCCTTACAAACTTGTAATTAAGAAGGTGATACATTTCCTTTTCATTAACAGTGAAAACTAAGTATTTATACAATGACTTAGGTCCGAGTGAGGTTTCAGTGGAAGTGTGACAAATTGTTAACAGTGGGAAAAAAAGATTGTTTATCGATGTCTCAAGTTTGACTCATATCATGACTCTCATGAGGCTCCTCATGCAGTTCTTGCAGAATTAAAAGGCTTTATGTTTCTACTACAGAAATATTTTACCAAATATCTCCTGTAAATTAGAATTACGCCCCAAAACTCAGAGGCCAGTAGAAAACAAAGAAACTAAAGTAACCAGGATATGCTGTGAGCAAAAATGGAAATTCTCACTTATTTGCTTCCTTAACAGTTGCATAATAAGAGTTGAGCGGAACTGAAGTGACCTGAGCAAACCAAATCAAAGAAATTCTAAACTTCATTTCCAATGCTGGCTCGTTGTCTCAAGGAAACAGTTACCTGTGTTCAGGAAAGCTACAGCCTTTCATTAGGGCAGTTTCAATGGCCTGGCTGCTCCTACAGCACTGGCTATGGAAAGTTTCTCAGAGACATGGTGGAACACGCCATGGTTCTGCCAGGGAAACTGCTGCATGGGGGATGCATGAGACCAGCAGGCATCTCCAGAAAATACAGCTTGACGATAAACTGATTTGAAGCTCGGTGATTGTCATTTCTCACTTTAAAATCAATATAAAATATCAGGATCTGAGAACTCTGGGATACACACTTGAAGAAAGACAAAACACAACAAAACAAACCAAAACCAAACAGAAAACAGCAGGCAATTTGTCTACACATACTCCAAATTACTCTTAGATATCAGTGAGTTAATATTGTACAGTAAGTGTGCATACTATGGAATGAATTTTCATAGAAGGAGCTGGGCCGAAGACCTGGGAGTCTACCTCTCATTTGTTCATGTGGCTGCACATGAACATAAAGCATGATAGCAGCAACTGCTGCACACTCTTCTTCCCCTTACCTAGCAGATCCTCTCTTCAAGTTACTCAGTCCCTCTGCTGAAGCAATGGCAAGGTCACTTATTTGTGCCAATTACCAGAAACTGGGCTTGGATGTGGAAGGCCTTTTGTTCAGGCCATGGAAGAGTTGCCACTAACCTGCCATCATTATTCACCTGATCTTGAGATGAACCAGAAAAAAACCAGTCCATGTTAGAACATTTTCAGAGAACATATGCTGTACCTAAAGAAGATAAAGGTTTTATTACAGTATCATATATGTGCTATATAGTATGTATTTCATCAATGCATCTATATGCCAAGCTAGAAAGAAAAATGCAATTCCATTTTTTTACTCAGCTCTATTCATACAGGAAAAACAATTTCTGTCTTTAGACAATGTTTCTAGATAGTGAAGATACTTGTAGCACTTGTTATCTATTTTTTCTTTAATATTTTTCCATTTAAGTAAACCTTTCAGAAAAAAAAATTCTAGATAATTCCACAAAGTGCTGATGTCAAAAACCCTGTAAAATGCCACTGTTTGATAACTGTTCGACTTGTCTTTTTAACAAAATTAAAGTGTGCAGGTGACTATTGTACTGTACATCAATAACTGAAAAAAAAGAGATGTTAAAGCAAGGTAAATAATTGCCTAATAGTACTTGTACTAATGACCATAAACTTCTACTATGCTAATTTTTCTCTGCACTTTTAATTACAGATCAATAATACTTTGCAGTTGACATTTAAAAATGCTGAACTGCATGTAGGAACACAGACTGAATAAAAATATACAATGTGGTACTGAATTTGCCAAATCAATAAACTTTGCCATTTAACAAACAGTAGCATGTAAACAGTCACTAAGATTAGCAAGTGTAAAAGACTATGTTTCAAGTGCTTAATTATTGTTTAATAACAGTGAGCTTCAGTTCATTGACAAAATTCCACTGCTGTGACAATCAACCATTCTATTGTCTGTTCGCTTTATTTATGCATAACATCTCTTTCAAAGATTTGAGTTAGCTGAACTAAAAGCTAAACAGCTCTCACATTCTCTTTAGAAAATAAGGTTCTTAAAGATCAAAATGTGAATAATTGCATAGGTTTTACTTTACCTTTCCTTACTTTTCCTTTTTACTTTAAAAATGCTTCATTGCGACAAGAACATTTAATAAATAGGATCATGGCATTAAATAGTAGTTACATATGAGAATATCAATATCAATGATTCTGCTTGAAACTAAAGGCTAGAATCAATAAAATGCCATTCAGCTTTCCTGCACCAGCTCATGCTAAGATAAGCAGGAAAAAACAATTTTTTCAATCTTCTGACCCTGGAAACTTTTTTTCTTTTTCTTTTTTTTTTTTTTTTTCCTTTCTCTCCTCTGGGTTTTGTCTTCGTTGCAGTAGTAGTCTAAATTTTAACTAATCACTGTCACTATCTGATTCCCATGCACAACCCCCCCCCCATTTCTGACTGTGTTAAGTGGGGTTTTAGCTCTGAGGAGTACGGAAGGAAACATAAGTGAGGCTGAATCTAGTAATTCAGTAGGAGAATCAGTCATTCTGTATTGCTAATGTACCTATTAAGTTCGTGTGCTGTTCTACTGTTTGAATTTTCTGGCCTGAGATAAGATTGTTGATTTCAGCGTGGTTAACTAAAGCTAAAGTCATAATCAAGATGACCACCTCATGAATCTCTACAATATTACATAAAGCATGTGACCACCACACATAAGTTCTGACCTAAATGATCATTATAGTAACAGATGATATCATAGAAATGTTCTTATTTTGCTGGTGTACAAAATATGGCAGATGTTCTAACACCAAAGCTGGGTTTAAAATGCAAATCCTAGCCTGTGAAAAATATTACATTTTCTAGAATTAAAAAATACGTATTGAGGCAGGACACTACAACAATAGGTGCCACTGGTGTCTTGTTCCTCTTGCAGCCAGACTTGGAGGAGGAAAGAGATGCCAAGGCAGGAGGTTGGGATCTTGTGCCTTCTACCTACACTCCAGCTCATCTGCAAGACCACTGGCAAGTTCCTTCTTGGGAAGATCAAGTAACTGTCACTTTTGATTCAGAGTGGTTTATCAGAGTGTATAAAAAAATTCAGTTTGGGAAGGGAAAAAAAAAAGGTGGTTGGGGGGGGGGTCCATTGGTAAAACATTTCAGCAGGATATTACCAATAACCACTGTTTGCTGTTTACTTCCTGGAGCTTTCAATCAGAGCTGAACAGATCAAGAAATTGTCTCATTAAGGCAGCTATTGCACATTTGTAAATGTAGAGCTCACTTTTGCAACAGTTATTGACATTAAGGAGCTCTTAGTCTTCTAAGTGGTTTAAACAAAGCCCATTTTAAATCAATGGATTTAATATTTCCTAGCTGGGTTAAGTATCTCCATAGGTCCTGGAGCTGATTTAGCAAAGTCTGCTTATAAGACTTTACACAAAAGTAGCTAATTCAAAATATGTTCTGTGGCTAGACATGTTCTCTAGGGAATTTTCCCTAACTGATATCAGTCTCCTGCAGCATAAAGCATAGACATATCTCTAACCTCAACTACACCATCCAGCATAAGAGTGGGAAGGAGACAGGAATGGGCACGGAAAGGTGACATTTAGGAGGGGATAATTAGAACTGCTTGCAGGGCTTTGTACTACTATTATGCATATCAGGTAACGTTACAGTTGCTAAATGTTGGTGGCCTGGTGTGCATATCAGTATAGCATGTTTGAAATAGTGTGTCTAGGCATGTTTGTTGAAACAAAAGCCTGTCATAATGTCCATCGAATTATCTGATTTCCCAGGATTGTCCAGAAGACACCAAGTGCTGTAGAGAGGTTCTCTTCAAAACATAGCTAGAAGAAAAAAAAAAAAAACAACAAACAAACAACAACAACAAACTGGTTCCTAGGATTGCTTTTGCATTCCACACATTACATGTCATATATATGACCAAAGCAGCCAAGGGAGGATGGACTGAAGAGCAAATATTTCACATGGTCTGTTTTGGAATAGCTGTACTGAGTGTGCTGAATAATATGAATCCCAGTTTAGGGAAGTAAAACTTCTCCATTCTCTCTTTCACAACTGTGAAATAACATCCTAGAGCCAGTCATCTAACTTTCAGTTATGGCACAGTGTCACTGTGCCTGTATTTCACTCTGGATTTGATCACAGAATCATAGAATGGGTAGAGTTGGAAGGGACCTTAAAGATCATCAAGTTCCAACCCCCCAAAGCTTCCTAAGCTTCCTACTGTGATGTTTGAGAATACCTGGATAGTAAGCTCTACTACACTTGGCACAATGAAGATGGAGCGAGCTAAGCCAGTCACTAGGGAATTTCAGATCTGAGATGCTCAATTTCATTTATTTCCTTGACAGTTGAAATTGTGAACAGATTTCTTGCTTTAGGTGTCAAGTGTTTCTCATATAGACAGTGTTACATCGGGACTACCTCACTATCATGAATGCTAAGGTCTCAGATAGAACGTGGAAGGTCCAGGTACATCTGATCCATGTTTTATCACATCTGATTCACATCAAGGACCAGAAACTCTCATGAGCCTAAGCAGGTACCTACTCATTCACTCTTCTTGGTTGGCACTCTGCCTATATACAAAGTATTCTTCAGCAGTAGCAAAACCGGTAGCATACTACACTCACAACCACTTCTATCCTGTCACTCTGTTCAGCAGAGGACATCTTGGTCCTCCACATCTCAGTTGTGCGCTAATTGGAAGAAAAAGGCAGTGAGTAGCTCCTTTGGCATTGTTTTGTGTAACAATGTCCACTCAGCGCTTTCAGAGGCCGCCTGTTTGACTGGATCCAAGCAGTGAGACAGGCAGAGGAACAGATAGCTTATACAGTGCCACCAGTGTTTTCTTCCAAGTAGCTTGATGAGGTTGAGATGTAATAGTCTTGTGACAGCGTCTCAGGATGTAGATTATAAAAGTCTTTCACAAAACTGCTGGTTCACGTTGTTCAGCCTCACACTTTCTTGCCACATCAACTCCCAGCCTTGGCCATTTGTCCTGGCCCCATGTTGCCTTCTCCATCATGCTGGTGAAAATGTCTGTCAGATAGCAACCAGAGTAGTTTCTCAATCCATTTCGCCTTGTGTGGGCACACAAACACTTTTGTTGGCAGAGAAGCAGCACAGCATAAAAACAGAAGCTCTAGTCAAGAACAGTGAGGAGAAAATTACAGTCTTAGTTGACGTAAGCTGCCACCGAAAGTAAAGTTGTGATCTATGTACCTAGAGTAACTTAATCAAGGAATTCAAGCATGCCCATGGCCTGTTGCAGCAAAAAATTGCTTAGGGGATTTTTTTACGATCACCTCTCCCCCTTGTTCCTTTATCTTTTGTCTGCTCATCACACCGTGACACTGTCATGGTGCTCCACTTCGCTCTTTACTTTGTACTCTGTGACTGATATCATATGCCATTTGACTACTGCCTTAAATATTAAACTTCTCGTCATGGATGTCAGAATCAGTGAAGTTACTGTACCTCATCTGAGGCCACTTACAGTGTTAGCATTCAAAACTTCAGTCATTCAGAAAGAGTAGTAGATATTTTGAAAGTCTTCCATAAATACTGCATCAGCAGAAGCAGTATGTTATTGCAGCAAACTAGAATTTCTGGGCACATAAAAATAAGTTTCTTTCAAATGGGGAAAGTGTGGGAAAATATTTTGAGAAACGCTAAGAGAAAGCACAAAAGACTTGCTGTATATTTTGCTGCACTTGCCAATGAGACTCCAGTTTCAGTTTACCTGCCAACAATGTGGTCAATCTTAAACAATAACCACAACCACCAAGTTTAGTGAAAGCTTGTGGTTTGCTCTGATATGAGTATAAATATACCTTCAAAGCTTAATCCATTATAATTAGGCCTGACTGACCTTGACAATTTCCAATATGCGTTGTCAAGTTTAATCCGTATCAGTCATAAATACATGGGTGACAGAGAACCTAACCAGCCATGCGAATCTGCTTTACCAGTGCCTCTTCAGTTCTCCTTTTCCAATTCATCTTCACACGATAAAAGTAAACAGAAAATACAGTTATTAAACCCACATTCCAACAGCACTTGAGAATCATCTATTTTCCAGTAAGTTCTTTACAGCTGTACAAGAATTATTTACAGTGAAGTATTCAATAGGAAAAAAAAAGCAGATTATTCCAAGTACAAAAATATTCAGATCAGAAAATCCTATTAAATCAAGCCCAAATACTGTCTAATTTGTTTTTAAACTGTCAACTACAACAGGAAAATTCTGAAATTTAAAAAGATAATGACTTAGAAAACAGATTGATATGAAATATTTTAAGCGTACCAGAAGTGTATTTATTGGCTCACTGCTCCTCCTAGGTTAGCATTGATAACTTATAAAGGAAGTATGGATATCGATGTTTAGAGATCAGCGTATTTAACTAAATATTTCTAAAAGCTGGTGGGAAATATTTATCCAAAATCTTCTATTCTTGTGCAATGGATGTAAGACAACACAGAAACTAAAGGAACAAGAGAGGAAACTCTGAAGTAAGCTGGTTAGTGAATATCATTATGGTGAATTCTGGCATTTTTATCATAGAGTTCTGAAAAAACTTAATATTGGCATGCTTAACATTTTGTCCGAAACATCTATCCTGTTTTCTTAACTGCCTGATGTAATATGTTAACAAGCTGATATATCTTTATTGCATCAAGTGTGAGAATGGGAATGACATATTAGAAAAAGTTACTTAAACTACAAGTAGTTTAGGTTAAACAGAAAAAATACACAACAAAGAATCACAGAATTGCCTAAGTTGGAAGGGACCTTTCAGATCATTTAGTTCAATGATCAACCTACCATTGACAAAATCATTAAAATAAATCTCTAAGCACCACACCTACCTGTCTTTTAAATACCACCAGGGATGGTGACTCAACCTCTTCCCTGGGCAGCCTGATCCAACACTTAATAACCCTTTCAGTGTAAAATTTTTTCCTAATATCCAATCTGAACGTCCCTTAGTACAACTTGAAACTGTTTCCTTTTGTCCTATCGCATATTACTTGGCAGTAGAGACCAACCCCTGCCTCTCTATCCTCTTTCAATAAGATCATCCCTCAGCTTCCTTTTCTCTGGGTTAAACAACTCCAGTTCCCTCAGCCTCTACTCATAAGACTTGTTCTCCAGACTCCTCACCATCTTCATTGCTCTACTCTGGACATGTTCAGCACCTCAATTTCTTTTTTGTAGTGAAAGGCCCAAAACTGGACACAGTACATAATTGTAAGCAAAAAAAAATAGTATCTTCTGCAACTTATGTTTCAAAAATATACCAATTTTCCTTGATCATGACAACAGAGCAAAGGACAAAGGAAAACTGTTACTTCCACAAGTCAAACCATTGTATTTGAAAGGGTTTCAAAAAGTTACTCAAGCATGTCAGGGAGAAGGGAAGATACCTACCTCTCTATGGTTCCTGGGAAGACTCAGGTCAGTGGTCCCTGCCACATTCACTCTCCGCTCAGTGTGCCAAAAGCTATTTGTTATGTTCATCCCAGGCAGCATGCCCTTAAATTTAGTGGTATTACTTCGGGGCAAAACTGAGGAGATCTCTCAGAGATTACCAAAGAGAGATCAGGGATTTTTTATTTATTTATTTATTTTTTTACAAATTAGGGATTTTTAGATTTAGTCAGTGTCCCAGATTGAGATGTCAGTGTCTGAACAAAGTCCTGTGACTCATTTATACTCCAGATAATGTTAATGTATTGATTCCCATATTTTCTTCCCTGAAGTTAACATGGAGTAGTTTAGGTCTCCTTTGTTCCTGTGAGCTCATTTTCTCTAACAGTACCAAGAAATCAGTCTCAGGTTCCAAAAGAAGGGTGACAACACTATCTGCCACAAAATTTCCCTACAAACTGTCTTAGCCTTAAGACTTACCTTTCTTCATTTTCTTGTTAGAACCCATTCTAGAAAAGAATATGTTCTGAAAAGAAAATTGATTCTGTTTTACCTCAAACCAGGACAATATTCTTCAAATTTCTTGATTTTGTACATGATCATCTAGGACCGTGTATAACCCTCTAGAGCTGCAGACCTCATCGTACTTTGCACCAAATGAAACCTGAATCTCAGCCAAAAAACAGAAGGAGAATTTAAAGATGGAGTATGCCATTACAATAGTCTCTTTTGACTTTCCTGAATAACAGAAGGTTGAGATTTTCACTGAAGGATCCCTACATGAATTCCACATACCCTGATTTAATCAGAACACCTTTCATACAGTCACCAACCTTTCTTTAAAGACTCCAAGTAGTTCAGAAGGCATCACTAAAATTAATGAGTTGTGCTGATAGACAACAGTCTTCACCACTAAAAATATCTATTTTTTCTGAATTTATTTCACTTTACCCTCCAACTAAAAGCTCCTGTCATACCTTTTCAAGCTAGATGTAGGATCCTTCTACCAGAAATACTCTGTTCAGCTGCATATAACGAAGTGAGTAACCACTCAACTTTCTCTCAGATAAAAAAAAATGGATTGAGTTCTAGTTTGTCCCTTAATGCAGTTTCCTAGACTAGGAATTGTTTCTGTAGCTTTCTTTTGAATCCTGTGAGGCGAAGGTAGCTCAATTCGGGCATTGATGGATATTTTATCAGGAATGCTGGTGGCCCAATACATGTCAGTGATTTGTTTAATGAAAAAAAGCATGAACAAGGACCCTAAGAAGAGAATTGTGGCCAAGTTTATAGTGCTTTTCCTTTGCTATGTCCAGCACTTGTAAAATACGAGATTGATTAATATGCAAACATGAATATTCTTGTCCTTAATTCACAAATTGACTTTACATTTACCTGAATCAACAGTGTTTTCTCACTTTAAAAACATCTTCTTTCTAAAAGATTTTAACTATTTTTATCAAACATTCAACTATGTTTATAAATATTTAATCAGTTACTAACTAACTTTTAGATTCCTGGAATCAAAACTATTTATTTTAAGGGCTCTGTAAACTATGTAAACTATGTGTATGTCCCTCCTTGAACAAACTTGTTTGGTTTATAGAGCTTCAAAACTGTACTAGAGTGTGGTTTTTTATGATAGATCTCTTCCTTAAAAAAATTGCTATCTTAGTCCCATGAACCATGGACTTACTAGATTCCTAAACCTGAGAAGTTTACAATTTTTTTTTGGACCAGAACAATGAAAGTCATACATATTTTGATCACCATAAGCCCTGTGACAGAGCTCTAAAGGATGTCATAATGTCTATTAAGATGTCATCATATTTTGGAGCTCTGTGAAGCTCAAAAGTTCACTGCCAAAATATTAGCTAACTAACCATATACAACATCAAGAGATATTTCTTGTGGAATGCAGGTGCCTGTGATTTACCGTAAAAAATAAAAAAAAAAAAAAAAAATTGCTAGATGTACATCAAATCAAGGTAAATCAGCTTCAACCAGAAATTAATTTACTCTAATTATCTTGGCACCTGCTTCAGATGCTACAGATAAACCAAATGAGTTACAGATGTAAAAGCTGGAGTAAAGACAAGAGATAGTCACTGTAGTAGAGGCTGAAAGCACGGATCAAAACAGTAATTTTCCAAAACATAGAAAGAGCGGTCTGTCAGAAGAAAATTATGTTACTGTTCCAGAATCTGAAAGATTCTGATTCTGCTGATCTCTGAGCTAGTACTGTCAGATCTAACTCTTCTCATCAACATAAGAATAGGTTTACATTCTAGGAGACATCAGTGCCATTTTTCAAGTCCCTAACTTCCAATCACAACCCAAACACTTCATCCAGTATACAACTGTACTTGTTAGGCTTGTGTTTAGCCTGGCTAATGTGTTGGTCATCATGACAATTGGAAAAAAAACTGAGAGTATATAAAGGACCAACTGTCTTTTTGGATGTTGAATCTGTCAAGCTCTTTCTACCAGGGCATTTCTAGCTCTGCTGTGATGAATAATTTAATCATTCCTCTTTAGGGCTTTGGCTAGTTTTGGGGTAACAATAATGCTAATGTGTTCACATCCTGTGTTTCAAGGAGAGGCAGTGTTGCCTACCAAGGATTCATATCAGGGATGTCACTGAGAGACTACCTAACCTCATACAATCCATTAACTTAGATCTGCTGCTGCTGTTTTATGTGGGTACCAGTTATACAGCCAGGAGAAATCTGAGAAGTATCAAGAAGGATTACAGAGCCTGAGACTCTAGAAAATTTGGCTTTTTCACCAGTCTTTCTGGTGAAAGAGAAGGGGCTTGGAAGGAACATTGGAATCGGGCAAATCAATAAATGGTTACAGGACTGATGATGCAGCCAGGGGCTCAGCTACTTAGATCACAGGACTCACCTTGAGAAACCAGGTCTACTGGAGGCTGATCTATTGGAGAAGGGAAAGAACATCTTCAGTCATAGGTTTGCCAAGCTTGTGAAGAGGGCTTTAAACTAATACATGGGGAGAAGAACTTCAGTCCATTCCACTTATACCATTTTAATGCCGGTGCCAGCAATAGATGCCTAGAGTTTGGAGAAGAATCACAGTTCAGCAGAAGAGTGGCAAAAAGGAATTCCAGACACTTCAGCCAGTAAGTCAGCTTCACTGGGAACCCAACTTAAATGCCTCTATGCAAACACACATAACACAGGGAACAAATAAAAGGAGTTAGAGACTGTGCACATCTGCAGGGCTATGATCTTATTGGTATCACTGAGATGTGGAGGGATGGCTTCTATGACTGGAGCATTAGAACGGAAAGGTATAGGCTCTTTAGGAAGAACGGTCAGGGGAGATGAGGAGTGGGTGTTGCCATTTATATCAATGACCAGCTGGAGTGCATGGACCTGGGAGGGCAGGCACAAGTGACATTATAGTGGAGGTCTGCTATAGATCACCTGACCAGGAAGATCAAATGGATGAGACCCTCTACAGACAGATAGGAGCAGCCTTATATTCATAAGCCCTGGTTCTCATGGGGAACTTTAACCACCTTGATGTTTGTTGGAGGGACAATACAGCAGGGCATGAGGAATCTAGGATGCTCCTGGAATGCATTGCTAATAACTTCCTTCTCCAAGTGAAAGAGGAGCCAATGAGGAGAGGTGTTATGCTGGACCTTGTTCTCACTAGCAAGGAAGGGATAGTACAGATATGTAAAGCTCAAGGGCAGCTATGGCTGCAGTGACTATGAAATGGTGCAGTTCAAGATCCTTAGGGCCGCGAGGCGGGCAAACAGCAAGCTTATTACCCTGGACTTCAGGTGAGCAGACTTCAGTCTCTTCAGGGGTGAACAAGGAGCTCCTGGAAAAGGGGGAAAAAGGAAAACCCAAGGAACTACAGGCCATTGAATAGCGCCTCTGTGCCTGGCAAGATCATGGAACAGATCTTCCTGGAAACTGTGCTAAGGCACGTGGAAAATAAGGAGGTGATTGGTGACAGACTACATGGTTTTGCTAAGGGCAAATTGTGTCTGACAAACTTGGTGACCTTCTGTGACAGGGTTACAGTGTTGGTAGATAAGGGAAGAGCAACTCACATTATCTACTTACACTTGTGTGAAGAAATTGACACTGTGGATTCTCCATCTCTGGAGGTGTTCGAGACCAGATTGGATGGGGCTTTGAATAACCTGGTCTAATGGGAGGTGTCCCTGCCTGTGGCAGGAGGGGTGGAACTAGATGATCTTTAAGATTCCTTCCAAGCCAAACCATTCTATGATCTTGTTCTAAACATTTATTTAGTCCAGCTGTGGCATACAAAAACTTTGAGACGGTTTCAGGTTTCTGAATGCTCTTCAGATTAAGAAGTCCAGTCAGACCAGTTCTAACTGGTCTTACTGTAGATAAGGAAGGAGGCAGTTCTCATATACAAGGCAATGGATTGTGGACAAAAATCTTACCTGAAACAAAAGTATAAGCAATTATAAGATTTTTCTTAATGTCTCTGCTGAGATGGAACTTCACACCTTTTGGGGCAGGTGTAGCCTATCTATCTGACAAGTCAAAAAGTGAATATTTAAAATTTATGTTTGGATAAATAATATTAACCTATTGGTGTATAGTATAGTTATAGATTATATATGTGTACGTATATCAAACTACTGTCACTTAATATTTTCTGTCATCTGAAAACAATATTGATTTACTGTCCTGAGTTCATAGTGTAGGTATGATGTGTAAATGGAGAGCTGCTCTATATATATTAAAGATTAAAAGTATTCAATAAGCAGAGGAGTTGCAGGAATATAATTGAATTTAAGATCAGTAATTTGTGTAAATAAATGTCTAATATGAAAGAATCACCATAAGTGGAAATTAGAAGTGTTCAATTTTTCATGATATGTATCAGAAGAACAAAAGAGTTCAAGCTCATTAAAAAAATTCTAAAAATAACAAGGTTCCGTTTCTTCTATGGGTTCATATGAATTTTTTATTTTCCATTTTAAAATTAGGATTGTGCCATATACACGCTTTTTTGTGCATAGGTGAATTGAATTTAAACTTTTCTCTTAAATTATTAACCATGGTTTTACTATGCTCTAAGGTGAGTAAATTAAGAAATCTTGGATTGTGGGAGATGTAGAAAGTACCTGTATCAAGGAAACCGACAACAAAATTGCCTGGAAATATCTAGGAATAGGTACTTCAGATTTCTTTGCAACAAGAAGAAATGTGGTGCCTGATTTGAACCCTAGCTTTTATGGGCTTTTGACTAGTTTTCTGATTGACTGATTGATGCTGGTAAATTACAGCAAGCAAAGCTCTTCCCCATGATAGAGTTCCATTAAAACTAAGATGGTTGCATGATAAAAAGTAGCCACTTTGAGGTTAGGTTTGATATTATCTAGGTATCTAAATATCAAGCTGTCCTTAAAGTTTGGAAGTATTTTTGCCTAAATGCCTAGGGAACAGAGAGGACAGTTTTAATAAGGGAGGTCACTTTTGATCTTCAGCAACTGACCACGTTTATACGTTTATACAGACCCTATCTATGTTTGTATTTCAACAAATTAGAGGTAAGCATGTAGTTGGTGAATAAATAACTTTCCAACAAAGTGAAAACAAAAGGAAAGACAGGGAATGCAGGAAAGACAGGGAATAAACTCTTTTGTGGAGCAATAATGTCCAGAAGAGCTGGAATTCAGGATTGTAGAGTTTTTTCACAGAAGTGAAATTGCTTCTCATGTAATAACTGTAAAAGAGGAAAATTCTGAGGTCTCTCATGACTGCCATGACGAGACTCTTTCTGTGTAATTTACCACCTAACTGCTCCAGACTATACCTTCTTCAGTGTAGTAATTGCATCACTTGAACACTGCTGTGGCAGATGCTCAAATCTTAAGATGGCAAGACAAGATCCTGTTGACTGTAATTTTAGTCAGCTTTGTCTACTGAGACATAAAGACTTCTGCTAAAATAGTGATCTGTAGTATACAAGCAATTTTCATGCCCAATACATTCAGCTTGTATAAATAAATACTTGTGATTTGATATTTGTGATGCAGAGATTGTTATTTTATATAAAATGATCCTTTTTCGTAAGATGCTGTGTAAGAATGCATCTCAGAGAAAATGCCTTCCTAATGACTTCTAGCGTTAGCTCAGTCTTTTTATCTATGGAGATAACATTGAGCTTGATTAAGCTTAGATATGATTAGGCTTAGATGTGGTAAAAACATTTAGCTCGTCTCTAGGCTGAGTATCAGTTCCCCATGGTGAGATTCTAATGGAGTTTTAGACAAATAAAATTTGGTGTCTACATTTGAGCTATTTACATTAGGCTGCACCTACAATCAATGAAGAGAGAGCTAAGTGCTTCTTAAGGGCAGTTTGGCTGTCCTATTTCAGATGCTTGTCTTAGCATCTCTGGAGACATCTATTTTCTTCCACTGACCGCAAAGAGGACATAGGATGACTGTGTCAGGACTAGACATCATACTTAAAAATTACAGAGTTATGGCAGAGGTATCCATCCTCAGTGATGAAAATAAACTTGTGTTATATTGAGTCTTGAGCCCATTATCAGCCTTTTTTATGCTTGGGCCACAGAATGTTGTTAACTTGTCTCCAGTTCCTAGGTAAGTAGAAGCGTTTATTCTTCCTGAGCATTTGATCATCTGGTCATCTGCCCATTAAAATTTTTGTGCAGAATTATGAAATTTTTTGTTTAAATCATCTGCCACATCCTTTATGTATAAGAGACTGCACGATATTCTCAGTGTGTATATCTTTTTCCCATCAAACCTTGATGATTATGTCTTCACTTTATGAAGTTCAGGTGAAGTTGTTATCTGTACTTCAGTCTGTGTCAAACAAAATGAAGGAAATGTCAATGGTTCTCAACTGCAAATGTAAGGTGGAATAATTGTTATCCCTTTGCAGTGGATTTCTTATTCTTTATTCAGAAGATTTTTAATTTGTTCCAAAAGTTGCACCCTGTGTTTGCACAACTTGAATTTGGCGACAAAAGCAAGGAACAGGATTTTTGGAAGGTAGGCATTTGAACTCTTGTTAATCATTTGTAAGATGTTATATTAAACCAAGACTTTAGGCCCTCTAGAGTGAATGTCTGGAAACACTTTTAACTGAGGATACCTACCAGAACCATATAAGTTAGCAGTGCTTTTAACAAATTCAAAATATGTAAGAATAATAACAATACTAAAGAATATTGTTTCAGCCATTGTATTTTAAAAGAAATTTGTCTAATCTTTCTACTTCACCTAATAAAGTGTTTAATACAGACAATACTTTTTGAAATAACTACCTTTATTTATCTACCATTAAGTTCAGAGGAGTGATAACATCAATAATAACATTATCTGGAGAAAATAAAATAGGCAGACTAATTATAAAACTCCGTTTAATAAAAACCTAACTCCATTGCCTTTAGCATTGACATAATGTAGTTTGGTATAATGATTATAGTTTTCAGGGGGAAATAACCAGCATGTTTGTCTCACCATCTTTATTATTTAAATGATCACATATTATATAATTACCTGCAATGTAACTATCTTATCTCACGGAAGATCTGCGGGAAGAGAAAATAACTTAAATCTAATGACTTTTCTGGCACAGTCAGTCCTTCATTCTATATCCTTTTATGTGAATGAGAATACTGATACTGATTTGAAAAGGGGAGACTGGAAATGCATAAGAAACATTGCCCTGAATCACCTAGATACTACAGAGTATCTTTCGAATCACCTAATACCCAGATCCTATTCCCAAAAACATATCTAGATCTGTGCTAAACATGTAACTTTGCTCAGGCTTTTTCAGAGGACACCTTTTTTTTTTCTTTTGCTTTCTTTGGGTGCTTTTTCAATCTTATTCCCTTCTCCCACAGCTTTGCTCTTCTCTGTCCCAGCTCTCTTTGTAGGTGTAATTTTGTAGGAAAATGTTATCATGTCACAAGACTCTCTTTGCCCTCCAGCTCAACTACTAACTGAAACTGATTATGCTAGCACATTGCACTACAAAGTCATTTGTGCTGTGAGGCCAGTAGCAGGATCAGAGAGCAGAGGGAAGGGGGAAGCTTTGTGAGAAGGAGAGAAGCTAGCATGGGAGTGGGAGAAGAATCCCAAAAGCTGGAAGCCCTTCAAGTCTCATATATCTGGAATGATGCTTGCTTATTTGATAGCCTGCTGTGGGCTCCTGAAAATAAGTTAAGCCATGGCATACACAGCTGAGACTAAAGGATGGGTGACAGTTGCTCCTTCTGCAGCCAGACAGTTTTATGGCAGATGGGACCACGGTACATGTGGTACAGTCCTTTGTGTGATAGAGAACCCCTAGGTTTTAGGTTTGGAAGAATTCACACTTTTGACTAAAAATGAAAAATTTACCACAGACCTATCAAAGCTGTTCTAGGAGAGCCAATGGCTCTGCACAGCCAAGCAAATGATCGTTCTGTCCCTTACATCTGCTGTACCTGAGAGAAGAAACAGCAGCTGGGGAATACGCCAGAGATGGAAGAGGAGACCAGTATCAATCCCAGCAGCTTTCCCCATTTCTTATGAAAAAAACTCTGCCCTCAGCCCCAGGCACCTGCCACTTTTCCATTTGCAAGCCGTTCCCTCGACACCTCAAGTATTCACCCATTTATTCCCCCTAAGACTGAAAAGAGTTGCACGGGCTATGTTTTTTCTCAGGTTTTCTTGAGAGAAGATATGTCGCCTTATCACCTGATGTTTATGATTTTGTGTAACTGAACTGAAAATATGCAAATAGTCTTATTAGCTAATGCCAAATATGGAACTACAAAAAGCTCAACAAATAATTCATCTGCTCCTGGCCACAGATTTGGCAAGACTGTAAATTATTATACTCTGGGGCTACATAGGCATAAGGAAGAGTACTGTAGTGAAGTCTGAGTCATCCTCCAACACAGGGAAATGAATGTGCGCCTTCTTTGGGAAAATACAGATGACTGAGAATAAATGATGGATTGATTAAAAAGCATAAGTTTCTGATGAAATTTTAAATATAATGCCACAAGTAAGTTATACTACAGTGACTAATTGAAGTCCCTTCGGCACATAAATATCTGTGTCATGCGTGAACCAGAAGAGACCTAGATTCCTATGGCTTCAAACCCTGAAATTGAGTTGGCATCAAACTGTATCATGGCGTGGTGATTAGCCACACTGTGACTAAGCTTGCAGCAATGTTTCTGTTTGAAGACAGATTCTCAAATCCATCCAAAAGCCACATGCAGTGATGTCACCTTGAACACTGACAGGGTGAGTTTTTCTTGGGTCTTTAACATTTGAAGTCTAGGGTTGGACGTCCCACATTCTGGATGAACACAAGGAACAGAAGATTAAATAAAAACAGCAGGGGAGGATGAAAGAGGCTGACTGAGCAGAGTAGTCCACATGTCAGTAAGAGGAAGCTGGTGCAGTCTGAACTGGAAGTGTTTAAGAGCCCTCTTCAGCATGATACACCCCATTCCACAGGTTTACAAAAGGACATTTGATAACCCATTTCGACAATGCGTAGGAGAAGATCCCATAGCAGGATACAAAACATGAAATATGACAGTCTTTATGGCAGTCTTTTTCACTTTGAGGACCTAGTTTGTGCTAAAGGATGACGAGAGCTATTGCCTGCTTGATGGTGCAATCAGTAGCTTACAAGCATTCAACATTAAAGCTATATATAAAGGACCAAGATGAGCTTGCAGATTTGTTCTTCAATACAGCAGTGATTTAAACAGCTGCTACAAAATCCAACTGAAAACTGCAACTATTGTGTTCAGGATGTTGTAATCGAGTTCCTTTTTTCAAAACTTTTTGTAAGTACTGCCTGACAGCAATAGGACTGTGTGGCAGACCCTCAAAGGAGAGGTGATTGCTGTGTTTTGTGGCATGAGAACCACAGGAATGCAAAAAATGACAATTGGGAGTCTTTTATGTTTGTGCTGTTATGGATTCTGTGAAGTTAATGTTACTATTTAGAGTGTCTAAGATTAGTCAAAGCCTCCTTTAGATAGCACATTAATGTAATGGATTGTTTTCCATATCTGTTTAATTTTAGCAAATTGTTTGGTTGCCTCAATATTGTAAGTTTAAGGAAATCCAGCTGTCAATTCCTATTAAACTGGCCCAAGTTTTATATTGTTAATTCAGTTGTCTTTCACACTCTGGCCGCTAAACCTAAAGAACTCTTTACAAAGGCAGATTTATGATGGATGCCATCTGGCCTGATAGAAGGAAACAGATATTGATTTTTAATATTTTCTCCAAACTTGTTTACTCTAGGATAATATAGCAGCTGTGTGGCAGCTTGTCTCAGAGTGGAAAGGATTATTACCAGTGCCTTTTGATGAGATAAATTACCTAGAATGACTTGAATGGCTAAAGGGTATACTTTGATGTTATGTCGCTTCATTTACCCTTATGACTAAATGATTATTGATTTTATATTTTTAAGCTCTTGAAACGTGAAAATAAGTTAGTAGAGAAGCCTAGCTGTGTTAGTTTTATTAATTTATTTCTGCAGGGCATAATTCACTTTGGACCAGGTTGTGAAGGTTTTGGGTTCATGACCGACTCCAGATACAGTTGCAAAGAAATGGCTTATTTATATAGTCATTGCAAGTAGTTCCAAAATCAATACAGTCTGGGATTGGATGATTAAACTTAGTCCCTTTGTGGGATTCATTTCTGTAGCTACCTCTGAAATGATCTTGACTGAGGCAGATTCATGTGATCCAGTCTACAAATAGCAAGTTTGTTCAAGTTGAAATATTATTTTTTGCTCATCATTTTTTTTATCTACTGTGTTCACTCAGTGACATTTTAACAACCAGAAAAAAGCAGTTGATTGACTACTTCAATGAAATCGCTAATCTGCATTCAAAGACTTGCCTCCAAAGACTACTTAGATTTTCCATGGATAGATTTAACTACTGCTTTGATCAGTTAGTCCCAATATGCAGTGGATTTAGGTCTCTGTACTTATGTAGGCAGCAGGAATCCAAGGTGTACACTAAACCTTTAAATAGTCTTCACAGTTCAAAACAGCTATTTGCCTTTTGTGTACAGCAGACACCTACATATTTCTGTGAAGTATTGCCTTTTCTATCATCACTTAACGTGTTGCTGCTATTTAATGTTTGTCTGAAATGTGACTCTGTTGTCAGTCTATTGAAGTATTTTGTAGACACTGGAGCAAATGCAGAAATGTGCTTGAAAAAAATTCTCTCTCTCTCCGGTTTCCCACAATGACTGTGGGACTATGCACTTTGCTTGATGCCTTTTTATGCCAGAAACAGCAATACTTCTGTGCTTAATTTCTTCTGGAAAGGTACAGTGACCGAAATGCTGCATTATCTTACTTAGTCTCAAAAATTCTGGTTCAAAATCCTGACATTTCATTTATACAGACCATGAGCGAATTATAAATAGTATTGCTAGTAATATCTCAACTGTCTAAAAGGAACTGAAGGTGATAAGCTATCACAAAAGCTATGGCTCTAACGAAGTTTATTGCTTCAAAGAGTTAGTGATGCATAAACCTGCATGGGACTGTCTAAACTAAAGAATAATATTTTATGATTTAATACTACTTATCTGTCCATCTTCTGCACAGGCTATTAACCATATGCTTGTCTCTTGTTTAGATTTAGCTAAAGGTAGAGTTGTGTATGTCTTTTTTTTAAATGTATGTCTCACTTAAAAATGCATATTTCCAAAACATGGAGAGATTTCTACATGTTAAATTTATGTAGATGATATTATTTTCTTTATACATATCTACATGTGTGTATGTGTGTGTGTGTTTGTCAGTCAGGAATATTATTCTCACCAAAAGATCTTTTATTGTTATAAACCTCAGCAGCATATTTTAAAGAGTTAAAAAAGGTGTAAAACACTTTTCCTTACTTTAGCCACACTATATGTATAATTAATGTGTAGTAAATTATATGGCCCAGTTTAAGGCTTGTTTAAATGCATAGAATTTGAAGACTAATGCAGGAATAAAATAACTTTTGGATCAGTGTAATGTAATATGTTGATCCATTTTACAGGGTGGTGGTGATTATTTAATTAATCACCTTTTGACAATTATTCACACTGGTCCAAATCAAGGTCTCCATTAAAACCGAAGAATAGCTTCATTACAAATGACCCATAAAAGTGTCAAGTGCTGGCAGTGAAGACAAGTAATTTCCTTTCCCTTTAAAACCATTAGATCGAATGGTGGGGGTGGGGAAGGTGATGAAGTGCGTAATAGTGTGATTACAAAGAAAAGCTTAAGCAGTAAATTTGACAGCCATGTTAAAGTGGATAGAAGATAAGGGTTATGAACTGTTGGTTCTATACCTCCAAAATCTTTTAATTTTATAAGAAGACAGGAATGAGTGGATTATATTTTTGCAAAACTTTTTTATCCTCTTTTGGTGTTTACTTATACATTAAGACTTGAAAATTGTCTGACTCAAAGCCATAGAGATATAAAATAAATACTGTATTGCCTTCTGAATGCTGCTCAAAAGAGCAGTTAATTGAGATAAAATTGTTTTACAGCTCTGCGACTATTTTCAAAGCCTGTTTATCTACAGAATCTCTTCTATGTCTTAATGGTGAGAAAAACAGCAGGACCTGTATGTCAGTGTAATTGTATTGGGCACTGTCTTTCACATCTGGAAAGTACCAAGAACTAACAACTGATTTTGCGTAGAAATAGAACTGCAGTCATCTTTGATTAAAGGTAAATGCTGTGTCTCTTGCTGAAAGTTCTTACATTCTTGCTATGCCAAAACATTTGAAATGGTTTTAATTTTCAGCTTCTGATAAAACCTTGTATATTTCTTTAATGGCCACTGCAGTTTCTGTACAGAAGGATTAATTTTTTTAATTTTAATTTTGCAACTTTCAAATAAAAATATTGTTCTTGCTCATCAATATTAAATCCCGACAAACATGTACACTCTGAAATTAGCAGGAACGTAGCTTCAAAAAGTGTAACAAGAATATCACAACGTCACTTTCAGATGGGCTGAAACAAATAAAGCATTATTCATAAGCCACATTCTGATTTTGAACATGCGTTTAACAGCAGCTGTAGGCTTTGTTGTCATTTTGTTTTGTTGTGCTACTTGACTGCGGAATAAAGCTCTGCTAAAGAATTGCACATAGTGACCTTACCTCTTACGCAGGCACACTGGCTTCAGTTTGTGAGAGCTAACAGGTGGTGGTTGTTAGCTCAGCTATCATTGCAAAAAGATGTGAAAATAATACTTTCACTTGAAGGTTCTGGATTATACTGCTAGCATAGATTCTACTTACTACAGAAGATGAATATATATTTACTAGTTTTTCAAAAGCACAGCAAATATTGACCAGTTCTAGAGATGTATTTGTCAAATCTACTTGTCATTCTTTCTTTGATCTTCATTTGTTTTAAAATCTTGCACCTAAGTTTGGACTAGTTACTGTAAAAAATCCCAAAAGTTCAAGTGCTACTTCTAAAAACTAATGGCTATTGACTTTCATTAGGATTTCTGTGATGTTATCTAACCCTGTAAAGACATTTGCCGTATGCAGTTTACATTGTATCTACTGATTGTATAATCATTATTGATTTTCCTTGTGTGTAGTACCTATGTCAAACAACCTAATATATTTAAATGGTGATTATTTCAGCAATATATCTATTATTAGATAAGATCAAAGGCCGTTAAATGTGTAGCAGATAGTATGATAAGACAATATAATGTGTATTTGTGCCAGCACCTATGCCCTTTTGTGCATAAAAATGCAATTCATAGTCTTTAATGATTAACTCTCTGAAGCATGTTGTGATTTCTATCCTGTAGTAGAATAAAGTACGACAGATGGATTAAAGGAAGCCCACTTTTAAGCAAAAGACCTAGGAGTTATGTAAATGTAATACAATTAGATGAATTGCTTTTCAAAGACCATGGGAAATCACTCTGTATATTCCATTCACTTTTTGTTTTGCTACCAGTACTTCTGAAGAAAACTAGAAATATATTTAGAAAGCTGCATGATTTCCCAAAGGATATATAATTGCTGTTAATCCCATGAGTATGGATTAACAGAATAACTCGGCCCATAACAGCAAGTGATTTCTCAGTCTAATCTCAGGAGTAGAATGGTTATTGTATTTTATTAGCGATCAAACAGTATTCTACTTAGATTATAGTAAAAAGGTGGCAAATCTAATGCACTCATTTAATATCAAAGAATGCTATACTTTACTTGTGGAGTTTCTCTGCTTTAACCAATTTAATTTAGTTAAAATATGTTTCTGGTCAGTAAATGAAGGTTGCACTGTACATTTAATGTAATTAAAACACAAAACAAAACACAAAACCAAATATGTAAATATACCTGTAGTGTTTAGGTTAAAGTACAATCCCAGGATTTTCATTCTGTCTTGTTACTGGTACAATTTTATTACTTTCTGTGTGGCTTCAAAAGCAGGTGCTACATTTGAAAATACAGTGTCTGTGCAAACAAAATGTACAGCTCAGGACAGTGCCCTAGTTCAAGGTGCTCACACAGAGTGTACCTTTGCTGTAATTTAGCACTGTAGTCCATTCTTGAATTCTGCTGATGCTCCAAGATAAACCCCATCCTGGGTAAATGTCAGAGTCTTGATTATGGGTATTCTCATCTCAGACAGGAGAGCACTGGGAAAGCTTCTTTGATGGTGAAGCTCCTCTATTAATTCTCAGCTGTGGAAACTTAAAATCTTTCTGATTAGAAAATTTCCACATGCAACTGAACAGTGGAACTAAATGATAACTTATTTATTTTATTCATTTTCTCTAGATCCTGATTGCACAGGTCTCATCAAAGCAATGTCAGGAATTTGAATAATTTTGTTGAGGCTGCTAGAATAACGTGTGTTGCTATAAAGCTACCTACCATATTGGAATGCTAAAGACAAGTTTTAGGCAGCAAAGATGATTTCTTCATGTTCCTGATTAACTGAAGATACCTTATCCAGTACAAAGAGTTGCAGCCTAACAGTAATTATTGACCTGACAGTACAAATTGACATAGCTGTTCCTGTGCAATCCATCCAGATAGGCTCAATTGCAGGACTAGGACCTATGTAACTAGCTCTCTTGTACATATAAATGCACCAGCTAAACCTGTACCTTATGTAGTCCCACAAAGTGACAAGAAGGTAAACAGAAGTAAGAACTGGTGACACAGAGAAAACTCTTTAAGGTGGCTGCACAGAGAATGTCCCACCATCAGTTTCATCCATGTACTTGTGACTTTTATTTAATCTTAATACTGGTCAGAGCTGTGAGACAGCCCCACACAGGAATAGGTGGAAAAGTTCTGAGGAGTTTACTTCTTTGCAGAAAGTGCAATAATGATGTTTTAGTTTGCACTTAGAAGCTTAACTGGATAAGAGTTTCCTCTTTATCCTCTGATATACTACACTTTGAGTAGCAATGCAGTTATTTGTGCAAAACTGTAGTTCAATCTATTGCAGTCAGTAGAGAAAAATGAAGAAAAAAGGTCTACTATAGTCAGGTCTGGAGTATATAATCCCTTCTACTACAGGCAGAGTGTGGGAGAAGACAGAGTAAGCAGCCAGGAGCAATGCTATGAGCAAGCTTGCAGGGGGTATCCTTGCTGTCAAGTTATTCTGCTACATTTCTGAGTGTGATCATTTAACTAAAATACTCATTTGTTTATTTTAATGTGGTCTTTTCCATTTGCAGGAAACAAAGCACCCAGACAGGAACAAACTCACTCTTTATGTAAATGCATATTGTAATAATGTTTGCAACGTATTTTTTTCGGTTGATACAGTTCTTTCTCAAACTTCAGGCAAATAAACAATCTAAATATGTCTGTATTTACTGCCTGAAGCTTTAAAATGTTAAAGAAGTTCCCCTCAAACCTTACATCTTTTTATGCCAGTACTAAATCTCATTGCATTAGGACTGAGAGGCCAAAAGGGTGCCATGGGGCAAATTGCAGACAGAGCCTCTAATTCCATGTGTCCTTGAATTTTATTGCACAATTTCTGTCTCTTTCCAAAAGGGTGCAAAAGAGGAAGCTGGGAGGAGCACGTTGAGAGCACGACTACTGTTATGTCTCTGGATCATGTAGAGCTACTACGCCGAGGAGCTCTGTAGTGGTTGGTTACAGCAGCGTAACTTCTGCACATCATAGCTTTGGGCTGCAGGGAAACAATTCCCCCCCCCTCCACCCTCCTCTTCAACTTCACATTGTTTTTCTCCCTTGCTAAGTCCATTCAGTCAGACTTTGAGCAGGATGCAGGGGAGCTGGTAAGAAATTCCACTCATCCATTACCACAGTACTTAAGGACTTGGTCCTGGGAGTGATTCAACCTCCAAGGTGAAGTGGTGGAGCTGAAGCAATGCGCCCACTGAAACTACGATCCTCCAGTTGGACCATTGTGTGGGCCCACTAGAGCTGTGATCTTTCAGCTGAAGCATTATGTGGGCCCACTGGAGCCGTGACCCTCCAGCTGAAGCATAGTTTCATAGTTTTACCCCAATGCAGCATTAAGGAGGTGATGAACTTATTTTGTTAGCCTGACAGGCTGAGAGAGCTGGGGCTGTCCAGCCTGGAGAAGAGAAGGCTCTGGGGAGACCTTATAGCAGCCTTCCAGTATCTGAAGGGAGCTACAGGAGAGCTGGAGAGGGACTCTTTGTCAGGAAGTCTAGTGATAGGATAAGGGGTAATGGTTTTAAAATGGAAGAGGGGAGATTTAGATTAGATATTAGAAAGAAGTTCTTTACTGTGAGGGTGGTGAGACACTGGAACAGGCTGCTGAGAGAAGTTGTTGATGCCCTATCCATGGAAGTGCCCAAGGCCAGGCTGGATGGGGCTTTGAGCAACCCGCTCTCGTGAGAGGTGTCCCTGCCCATGGCAGGGGGGTTCAACTTGATGATCTTTAAGGTCCCTTCCAACTCTAACCATTCTATGATTCTGTGATTCTATAGACCAGAACATGGTTCCTACATGATCTTTGTGATTAATTTGTTTAACCTAAAAAAATGTTATCTAGATGATTTTTAGTGATTACAGGCGCCAGAGAAGAAAGAACAAACCAAGTTCCCACTGCAGATGCTGGATCTCACCTAAGACATGGATAAACAACCATGGAAAGGAGTCAGCCACCTGTGCAGAGAATTGTGTGGACCGACACATAGCCAGAATACATATGTATTAGCTAGATTTTAATATGCATAATCTGTAATGTACAAAAATCCCACCTGCAGAATGGATGGGCAAACATTAGGTGGAGCAATGTTGCACAGAGGTGCAACTGACTGGCCTGTAGTTCCCCAGGTCTTCCTTTTCCCCCTTTTTAAAGATGGCAGTTACTTTTCACCTTTTCAAGTCAGTTGGAACTTCCTTGGACTGCCATGACTTCTCAGATGATGGATGGATGGATGGATGGATGGATGGATGGATGGATGGATGGATGGATGGATGGATGGATGGATGGATGGATGGATGGATGGTGGTTTAGTGAAATGAAACCTTTTAAAAATGTTCCATCCAAACTTGTGCAGCTTCAAAGAGAAAGAAAGAGGGCAAGATTGTGGATTTCACCTTTAAAAACCAAAAGGCTGGTAGGAAAGTCATTCCTGGAAAATTTCTCCCATGTGACACCCATATGAAGGCTCCTGCATAGCAGGACATGGAGCAGGAACTGAGGTCTCTGCTGTTGCAAAGAATCATCTTCAGAACTGCTATTCCAGAGACATGTCATTAGCCTGTTTAGGCTTTGTCAAGGGTGGTGGGTAGACAGTACCCAGTTAGCTGTAGTTTCAGGTTGCTGTCACTGTACTGTACCTAAATCAAATCCATTTACTGTAAACCTAGAGAAATTGCAATTACTGCATTTGTTTCAAAGAAAGCCTGTCTTTTCATGTGCTAAACATGGAATAAAAGACATTTTACTGAAATCTGAAAAGAAAAAAACAACAAAAAAAAACAAAATACAAAACTACACACCACAGTATTTTAGGTTACAGTCATTACTTATACAAAATAAATGATCAAAACTAAGTAACAAACTCACATCTCTCTTTTGAGATTTCTATACACAAAGAAATTGGGTTATCTACAAATGCATTATGGTTTTGAAATGTGTTACTGCATTCTAAATACTTGAATTAAAACAATTTGGTTTGAATGTACTATTATAGGAGACTCCAAATCCTTTTATCAGAAGTTCTTTTTTTTCCATCTTTTTTTTTT
>VXBW01007106.1:45313-72208 GCA_013400375.1 Thinocorus orbignyianus
TTTTTTTTTTTGGTATTATTAATGGATTTCAAGCTTTGTTATTCGAATGAGATAAACACTATGGTAACTAGGAATGGAAAGCCAGCATGCTTTAGAAATCTGTGGTTTTGAGAGCTTTCCAAAGAGACAAGGTAGTATCTGTATCCCAATATTTTCTCAATGCGTGAAATATAAAAGAAAGGGAGCTATTTCAATAAGATTCCTAAAAAACTATTAAGCATACAAATCCTGACATGGCTGAGATATACCTTGAGGTATACCTCCAGGATCAAGGTGAATCCTTATGCCAAAGCATCATATTGTAGGAGAATCTTGTTTTTGCAGAACAGAACATATCATTTTTTTAAAGTAATTCCTAAATGCTAAGGAAAGTATTTCACTTCCAGGTCCACGGAAATTCTACCTATGAATGTTCTTTTTTGGTGGACAGGTGGCTTAAATGGCAATGTGAAAAGAATACCATATGTCTTTGCTATTCACATGGAACACAAAGTCAATATTAAAAAGTTTCTGGTTGAAGTTTACTAAGTAAAGATGGCCAAATTTCAAAAACCTTGAAGTCTCAGTTTACAAGTCTGGATTCTAGTTTGAAGTCTTCTGAACTGTAAAAATGTTTCGGATGTGAAAAAATGTGGATGGACATCTTGTGAGAATTGCCTGTTTCATTTCAGAATCTGTGTCCTTCAGACTTTTCTTATTTCCTTTTTTGAATCAGAGCCATGTGTATAAGGACATATGGCATTGTGCACTTGCTAATGGTCACAAATCCTTCAGAAGGTGTGTCATAACCACAGTAAAAAAAGTTATAAATACATAAGAAATCAATTGCCAGTATGCACTGACATCCCCATTGGATTATATTATTCAATTAGTATATATCTTAGACATATTACTTAAAAATGCATTACTTTTTGAACTATCTGGAGAGTTAAACACCACTGAATTTCTATTTTCACTCATTTACTAATTAGGCACGGTCTGCAATGAATACGTCATGTTGTTAGCTCTCAAAACTCAGCACCACAGGATATCAAGGCCAAGACCTTTAAATTTATAGAATTTGTATTTTTATGAGAAGACAATAAATAAATAAATAAATAAATAGAAACAACAAAACAAACCGCCAAAAAACAACCAAAATCAAACATAAATTTAAGTTATGAAAATTGCTTATTTGAGGTCATAAATCATCTTCTAGTGACCCGGTGGTAGGGAGAAATTCTATGGTAGGGAGAATTTCTGTGGAAAGGTACAGATTTTTAGACACTTCTAAATACTGCTTGACTAAATGGATTTTTGCAGCAGTAGAATTTGCTACCTGTGGAATTTGCTTTCCACAAACACAAATTATGAGAGTTCATTAAATGAGGGGGTAAAACACCTTTTTAATTAAATGTTTATTTTAAACATTTATTTAAATATTATTTAGTTTTTGCTAAACTATTTTCCCTGATTTTGTATGTTCACGGATTTCTTATGCGAGTTTATCACAAGAGCTAGTGACTGTTCAGTTAACTCTAGTGAGTGTATAAAGTACCTTAGATTATCAGAGAAACTGAATATTTAAAAAATTAGAGAGTAACTTGTAGCTTAGCAGGACAGCAGCTCTTCTGTCTTGCTTTGGCGATGTCCTTGCTTTTTAAAAAAAAAAAAAATTAAACTTGCAGCCAAAATTTTTTACTCAGTGTCTTTGATTGTAAGGCCCAAATAAGGGTGTGAAAGGTTGTACTGAGACTTACGCTCATAGAGTTTTACATGAACTGGGAACTTAACGTTATTTTATATACACCACACATTGTTCTGAAGAAACGACACATTCTCAGTCTTGGTTTGCTGTTGGGTCTGCCAGAACCTCTAGTTCTTGAACAAACTGCTGCCTCGGTGGTCATGGTGAACAGACAAGTGAAAGAATAAAGGAATCATTCATACCTAGCATGATACTTGTTTAAATAAAGCGTTGTTTGGTGGGGGTTTTTTTGACGACTGTGCTGGAAGGCATGGCTGAAAGTGGATCACTTTGATAAGTTGGTAAAAGACCTGCACACTAATTCTCCAAGTGCTGTTACATGATCCAGGCTTTCATCTGTTAAAAGAATGACTATTAATAAACCACCTTCCATACTGTATGGACCCACCTGACAAAAAAATTGATGCACTCATTTTCTCCTTTTACTGGCAGCCAGTTTTGCAACAAGCCAGCAGTATGCAAATAGCAAGTTTTCAGTAGTCTGACAGCAAATTCTCTACCTCTAGAGGCAGTAACTACTACTTACCTCTAGTAAGTTGCTTAGGGTTTCTTTACCTCAGATTCTTTTCCATAAACTACAATACTATTTGTTATGGACAGAACTCTTTCATCCGTAAGTGGCAAAAAGGCTTATCCAGAAGTTGCAACTATGACTAGTCTGAGTTTGCAAGTAGGTCAATGGGTCTACAAGCATATGAAATTATTTACTCCGCGTCACAGGCTAAATATGAGTCAGTAGAAGAAGGAGAGTTTACAGTTCTTTTCTGTGAGCCTTTGATCAACATGTGCTTTAACATTTTAGTGACTTATTTTATAAATAGTATTTAGGATGAAAAGTTTCCAAACATTTCACTTAGATAAGATGCTTAGGATCTGATTTCAGTAGGTATTTATTACAGTGCACTGCTTTGTATCTTCAATTCTAATTTTTGCCTGCTCCTCTGAGAACTCAGGATGTCAAGTACAAATCTAAAAGATGAGAAGTACACAGTTAGTGAATATAATTGAAACCATTAATTTAAGTCATCTTCCCAGCCTGGCAAAAGGACAGTAATGCCAATGTGCCTACACACAGCCCATTTGGATTATTTCCATCATCCTGCCAGTCATCAGCTAATGCTCCAGAGGTGTGTGGGTCTTCCGTGTCTCTTGTGTAGGCCTTCCATATATTCCCTGGGCTCTGTGTTTAGGCACTCGAGTCACTTCCAGAAATCTTAGGACAAAGACACACAGATTATTCCAGGACAGCATTAAACTGTCCTTTCACCAGTTGCAATCTCCAGTTCTGGTCACAGCACCGTGTTCATTTTTGGGGGTGATTTTCCTAATGGACAAGATGTTTCTTTACCTTGATTCAGAAATCCTCACCTATTCTCCTCCTCAGCAATTTTATTTTTGATTTCTTAATGTAATTTGCCCCTAAATATCCAAAATCATGTTCACATTAGTCTTTCAGGGGATGGAAATGTCAGCTTCCCTCCTCAGTACTATGTCACAAGACATAAGTGAAAAACCTGATGGGAGTCATTGTACCTGAAGGATTCTTTAAACTAAAGCACAGTCCCATTTTGCTGTTACCCAGTCATCAATTAGACAGGATATTTGGAATATTAGGAAAACAAGAAATCCTGAAAAATAGAAACTGTAGAATTGTCAAGAATTAATACAAGAAGACAAAATTCTGTTTGGAAGAAAACCACATTATATAGGTACAAAATGTTATGAAGATGAAATACCTCCTGCTGGAAAATTTACTACCTAGATATTACAGAGCACCTGTTAAAGCTAGTCATTTTTAAATCACTAACTACAGAAAATATGTAGTTTTTTTAAAAGAATTAATGAAAGAACTCTGTAGATTATTAAGGCTGTTTTTCAATAACTAGGAATTTGGAAAATTCTCACAAAATAGAATAAAGTTATTGTTGTGTCCATATTTTAGAAAAATTAACAGTAAGACCGTAGCATACAGGCCTTCTAGCCTGACAATGACCGCAGAAAATCAAGTACCCAGAATGACATGTAACTATTCCTACTGAACATGGATTTACAGAAACTTCCTTTATACATTTTTCCATAATATGTCCTTTACAAAAAAAAAAAAAAAAANTGATACTTGCAGAAAACTTGTAAAAAAAAAAAAAAAGAAGAGAAAATTTAAAGGAATAGAGAGAGAGGATTTTTTTTGTAGCTGATCAGATACTACATTTCCTAATGAAGAAATATTCATTAAATGAAAGAAAAATCTTTCTAACTGTTCAGTAAAAACCTGAAACAGGAAAAATTATTGAACAGTTCTTGTGCCTTCTTACTCAATTTGTCAATAATCTGAAAATAGTTACTCTTGTTAGAATTGGTGATTGGTAAAGGATAGGGAAAGTGTGATTTATAGAGAAGAGGAGTCTCTGATTAATGGGCATGTGAATAGACATGAAATACTGGGGGGAAAACCTTTTTTTTTTTTTTTGACAGACGGTCGTGCCTCACAAACCTATAGAAGTTTTTTGAAAGAGTTAAAGACTATGTGAACAAAGATTTTGTTGATCTAGCCTTCTCAGATATTCAAAAGAAGTTCAGAAAATCTCATTTCCAAAGGCTTTTTAAGGGAAGGTTCTTAAATGGATAAACATTTTTTTAACAGATGGTAAGAGTAAATGGTCAGTGTTCATAAAAAAACGGAAATCACCCATGGAGTCTCAAAGGGATCTATGCTAATGAACCACCTGAAAAGGAATGAATATTTAGGGAATAATTTTGATATGATGAAACTAAGGCATTTAGAATAGTAAAGATAGCTATAGAAAAGATGGCAATGAAAGATCAGCTGGTAGAATGGCAAACTCTGTATGCTAAATATGTGTTTGGATTAAAAACAGAACAAAATCAAAGCAAACAAAAATATATATCAAAAAAGAAAAATTACATCAGCAAATTTAATGGAAAAAAATATCAATAGCAGTCAACTATCAGGATAGTACTCTCATAAAAGATACTGCTACTGGACTCTTTTATTTTCCCTTAATCATGTATTTTTTACCCCTGGGGTTGTTCTAGGCTTTTGTGCTAAACCAGGGGAGAGTTCAAATACTTGTTCTCTACAGCTGAGGAAATTGCAGGAATAAACACATCTGATGAGGTTTTCCCTGGGAAAATCACCTTCTGGTCATTATGTCACCTCTGACAAAAGCTAAGAACTGCTGTCAAAGAAGGGATATTGGGTTCAACACCAAGGTTGTATGCCTGTAGGTAAGGCAGCAATATAGCTTCAGGTGGCAATGAGCAAGACACTATTTCTATACGGTCAAATATAAAGTGCAAATCATTATGATAAAAGCAAAGCAGTAGCTTGGAAAAGACCAAGCATTGGGTAAGCAGCTGAACATGACCCTCTGCAGTGTTTCTGTAGCCAAAAAGGATTGTTTCTGTATTGCAGTCCTTCTACCTCATCTGAAAAAAAATGGTCAAGTTGACCTAAATGAGTCTCAGTCACCTGACATTTCAGGAAAAATATTTGTTATTGGAGAGGATACAAAGTTTCACTGAAGAAAATGCCAGTCTGAATAAATGAACTGAACTCAGGTCATTTATTACTTTGGTTAGATGTTCAATACCAGAAAGATTATGAGAGTTACCTGTTCGTACTGAGAAGACTCTCAGCCTTTTCTAGTTTTTTTCCAACCATAGACCCAACTACAAACATGTCTGCAGCACCCTGAAAGATGAAAGTGACAGCCCTTCAAAAAAATAATGGGTATGGTTCGGACAAGATTTCTAAGCAGTCTTAGCTTTGCAAAATCAAAAATCTTATCTAGAACAAGTCTCTGCATTACACTTCAGTGAAGTATTTCCATATGAAAAGGCACTTTCAAACCCATCTTTTTCATATGCATATTTGTTGACCAAAAAAATGGGTTGAAAAGTAATTTTCTCTGATCTCTAAAACACATAGATCTAAGCAACCTTTCTCAAACTTTACACAATCTTGTGAAAAATCATCTACAAGGTAGATGCCACTAGCAAGAAATTTCAACTAGAAATTAATGCATAAGTGACACTCAAATCATAAGACACATGAGAACGCTTTGCAACATTGAGCCTGCCACACACTTTCAACATTCAGGTTCTTTGCACTAGTTCAACTGGAAGGGTTAAACATAAATTTACAGTTTTTTTCTGGTAGATCTGGCATGGCTACAGCTAAGCTGGAATTCTGGAGACCTGAGGCATCTACATGTTGCTCTCCAACAGCACAATCTCTCAGTGGGTCATACTAGATAATTCCCCTGAATATTCTGAGTATGGTATTAAGGTTGAAATTAAATATCATTTAACAGAAGTGTATGGAAAGAAAGACACTGTACTGGCAACCCCAGTGCTATTAATATAGGCCATATAAGGAGAAAAATTACATTTCTGTAATTTTGTGTGGCTGGACATTAAAATGCATGCAGACATAAAGCAGATTAAAACATCTCAGTACATTCCAGGATTATGAAATATACTTAAAAATCAAGACAATATAACAAGTTTTGAAGTCATTTGTTTCTGAATGACACTTGAAACATCCATATTTTTTTCTGTACAGCTTTACTTCTCTCTCCTTTACTTTCCTCATCCTGTTTTTTTTCTTTTCATATCTCTAGAAAGAAAAAAAAAATCTATTACTTCATGAGAAGATTAATAGTAGAGTTTATTCAACATGGTATGGGATATAGATTTCCTTTGGCTCTCTCATCATCCATAGACACTAGAGAAGGATGAAACATGTTGAAGTATGTAACACTAGATTTTGTGAATGCAAGGTCTTAAGAAACTACAATATTACTCTTGCTAAGCTATTCCATTCTCATAAATTAGCCAGCAGTCATTTGGAGTCTTACTTTTGTGTATTAACATTGCAAGAATGTTTACAAAGTAGTTTTATTATGAGCATAAGAATTATTGTATGATAAAGCAATTAATATAGGAATATATAATTAAAAGGCTTTTATTGGATGATATTCTTTATTTTAAAATAATTGGTCACACAGTAAATATACAAAAATTCCTTTTAGAGGTCAGTTTATTCCGTATTTACTTTTTCTCCAAGAGGGTATTTGAGATATCTCTCATTCATGTTGAATACAGCTGTGTAGGAATACACCTAACAAAACACCTAACAAATTATTTTTTTGCAGGGTTTTTGCGGGAGGCATAGTTCAGTATGTTGTTCAAATAGCCTGAGGCACTAACCGGACTTCATTAGGCTTATCAAGCTCAGTATCCGTTGTTGTAATTGCTACCTAAAAAGATATGACAGCTTTTGTCATGGTATGGAATGTGGGAAAAGGTACTTAGCGGAGGAGGCAAGTGTTAGAGTAAAGGTGCAAAAGGCTACTTGTGTTAAACTTTGTGATTTTGTTTGCCTGCAGCCTTCCTCCAGAGGTTATTCTAGTCACTTCCCCTGAAATTCCAACTCCAGCAGTTTCTAACCCAAGAGATGTAGTTCATCAATCTTTTCCTGTTAACATCAAGTCTTTCATGTCCAAAAAAATATTGTGGAGTCTTCTCACTCCCCTGTGTATTTCAAGTGAGGCATCTGTTCCCGCTAGCTCCTTCAGTTCTTTTGGTTTTGTCGGCCACTCCACGGTCTCAGGATGCCTTGAGACAGCATCTGTAACCGGTTCAGAACATCTCTGACAATTTCTTCCTCTTGAAAAAGAACCAAGAGGATCAACTTAAGGACCTCTTGTCTCTTCTTGCCTGCTTGTTTAGGGAAAAGTTTTGGCCAGGGAACACTTCAGCCTCCCTCACTGGCTGCCAGCATGCTTCTTTTTCAGCCGTTTATTGTATCAGCTGAGTGAGGTCTGACCACAGCTGGACAGGAAAAGTTAGCTATGTGGGTGCTTCACACCACAGGCTGAGAGACTCAATGTAATGAACACATTGTGGCAATGCTGCCCAATTTATTTAGCTGCAATATAGTTCTCATGCAATTTCTTTACTGCCATTTCTATGGAACTGCTTTATTTTCCACCCATTTGTCTCCTGTTTAGAGACAGGACACATGGTACAGTTCTACTGACTCCTGCTTTTGCCATTATAAATCCTTCTGCCCTTACAGGGAGCAGGGCAAACACAGATTATAAAACCCCATTTCCTATTTAAATGCTCTATTTCCAATAATTTCATAGCAATTTGTTATTTTGACCTTTGTACATATTTTTGCAGATGGAAGATGGGAGGGGGCCAGCCTGAGACAAGTATAGGGAGACTGAGTTACAAAGAGTTATGTGCAGAGAGGGAGCAGACTGGGAGACGTGTCTGCTAATTCCCAGACGTTTGAATTTTTTGAACAAGTAGATAAATATGGTTTTTTAGGGAAAAAAAAAAAAAAAAAAAAAAAAAAAAAAAAAACAAACAAACACAAAACCATGATGCTGACTGCTGGGCAGCAGCTGGATTCCACTTTTAATGGAATTTAGTGATCTGGCCCTTAATCCTCTGTTTTGCAAGGAGTTTTGCATAAAAGTAAATGTACCTGGCACTATCACAAGCTTCCAGACCGTATTTTGGAATCATTGGACAATGAGATTTGAGGAAACAAGCATGGAGTGGACAGAGATCTGATCATGAGAGGAGCGGAATGAAGGATGAGGTGCAGCCCAGATCTGGCAGGAGTATTTACTACGAGGGTCAGCATGAATGAAAGAGGACAGGTTTAGTGCCCTCAGTCACCTATGTAAATTCTTTCTTGTGAGCTGTAGTCCAAGAACCAAAGACTGATAACTGAAGAATCAAGCAGTGGCTTTGCTTGTACAAATTACATCCAGAGAACTGCTTACACACACACATGAGTTTCATAACATGCCTATTAGCAGATCTAGATCTGTTCCAGGTTAAAAACACATGTTAATGTATTATTCCTCGGAAGTGATTTTCTTAGCTGCCTTAGAGAAATGGGACCTGAAGGGCAGGGCAGAGGGGAGTTCCCCTGCTGGAAAATATGCCCCTTTCCAGGTATGCACATGAACTGGCGGAAGGGCAACTTCATCTTATGAATACGCTGTGCTTCAGGCATCAGCTGGGGTTACTAGCATTGGTTCTTTCAGATCTGCTTCCAATACCCCGGGTAGTACTTAAAGAGTAAAGAGAATATTTCAGTCAGCTGCCACAAACAGCCACAGACAGCAGTTTTTGCAGCCAGAAGAATTTTAGGACAGATAGTTTTGCCAGGTTAAATTAAAGAAGGTATGCCATCATTAGAAAGCAGCACTTTGTATAGATATGATATAAAGACATGATGTGATATTATATGATTGATGATATGATGATATGATATGATATGATATGATACGATGATACAATACGATGATATGATATTAACTCCCCACAGCATAATGTGGTCGGCTGCAAGCATGGAGAAGTAGGCTGTTCCTGATGGCAGCAAATATATATAATACTGCCTACCTTCCCCTGCCCTGGGAAGCCTATATGGCTGAGGACTAGTGCCCCATGTGCAAGTCATGCCTTTCTGTAGGGGCAGTTTGCCCAAAGAAGAAAACATTCTTGTGTAGGAGCAAAAAAATATGCTCAGCTCTCTAGATATCTTCCCTCAGCTCCTAATTCTGCCCTTTCCCCTTCTGCCTCCCATTTTCATTACAAGAGTTCCCATGCTTGTCCTGGTCCTGGCATCCCATTACCGGTAAGAAAATTCAGTTTTCTCTACAGCCATTGAGAATCCCTGAGCCAGCTATAGCCATAAAAGAGTTTTCCATTTTGCTGTCACAATTCCTTTTAACCAAGTGCTACTGATTGGACATTAATGCTCTCCCTGGACTTGGAATATGGCAGGAGCATTTTACCACCCTGCACCCTGCCCCGGGGTCGATTTTGCTGTGTAGCCAGGGTTTGACTCTGCTGTCACCAAATGCCTTAAAGAAATGGTACTGTGAGAAAGGCCAGAGCATCACCTCTTCCTGTTAAGTTCTCCTGGAAGCAGAAGCTGCCATGAATATATGCAAGGTTTGTTACAAGGCTTGGACACTACAAGGCTGATGTTGTAACAGAAACAGATTTTTTATTACCTCTCTTTGATCAGTTGCCCTTGATCCCACAGGTGACTGAATGAGGTAAAACAGCTAGGACAAGGAGAAAGTTTGCAAGGAAATGGAACGGACTTTTCATCAGCCACATCTACTATAGCGGATGAATGACTGTGCTGGTTGGGCATTCACAAGTCCTTATTCAGGTATATGCATTCAATAATCAGGTGGGTTTTGGATAGCACAGCCCAAATGATCTGCCCAGCTTGGTCATCACATTTCCTGGCAAAGACATTCTGGCTGTCACAAATTATGGTATGTTATTGTCTAGATGTTGTCTACCTTTTCAGGGATGAAAATATTTCTCCTAGACAAGGCATAACATATGATATGATAAACTGTGCAGTTATGGAAGTTTACAGCCCCTTGCTATTAATAAGTGGGGTGGGCAGCATCCCTTATATCAGAACATCCGTCTTTGAAATACAAAGTAACCACAACACATGATCTGTCAAAAACTATCATGATGATAAACAATGGGGTGAGCTCCAAAATAAATAAATAAACACTGCCAAAGAAATTATTTGCATATTTTTCTCTCTCCCCAACCAGTGCTTGAAAAATGTCCTCATTCAATGTGCTTGCTCATCCACGCAGCTGCCAGCTGCGCCTCCTTCCCTCAGCAGTAGTCACATATTACATGGTTTGCAATACCAAGTCCATATTGCTGCAGAAACCTAAACTATGAAATAGAACTCTCTCTGGCCCTTCCGAATTTCTATGGACCTATGATTTCAGTGCTGCAACTAAAATTTGACATTCGCTTGAAGACTGTGGCACGCAGGAAACCAAGACAGACAGAGTACATGCAAAAATGTCCAGACACTAAGAGACATCTCCAGCAACCCTCATGTAATTAACATAAATCTGGGCTGCCAAAAGTACTAACAGCACTTGAAGCAGCTTTGAAATCCCAAATGCACGACTTCTATATTTAGAGCTCTGTTCTTACTATATTCTGTTACGCACATGTTTAGATTTCTGTTGATTGTTTGCAGAAGAAAAAGAATGTAAAGGTTACTTGTTTAGAGTGAAGCCATGGCCTACAACTGCAACTCAGTACTAGGGGATGAAGAAAAACTACCCTGCCAATGCAGGAATTCAGAGTGGCATCACGAACGCGTTCAGAACTGAGGCAGCTGCTCTGCTCTTGAAGAGGGTGAGGCTGGTGATAGCGGTGTTTTTTCCAGCATATGCAGCCCGCTCTCTTCCCCGTACCCTGCCTTTTGCAGATGTTGAAAGAAATGGCAGCTGTTACACTCACCGGGTGCGAGATCCTGACCATAACTCTGTGGATGGCACAGATATGGGAGATAAAATGAGAGCACGGTGTAGTGGAAGTGCAGAAGGTTGCAACAGGCACTGAATAGAAACCCAGATCTCAAGTATGAAGGAAGAAGGTAAGGACCAACATGGATCTTTTTTCTTATTCAGAAGAGTCACCATTCCAATTCTGGTAGTCACTAGACACAGTTTCTTTTCCCCTTGACATGTCACAGACAGCTAGACTTGGCTACAATTCAGTTGTTTAGCACCACCTAACTATCCAGAAGGTCTGAATTTTTAATCTGTGTATTTGTTACAGGGCTTCTACTTCAGCAATTCCCCTCGGACGTTTCTCCCATGGGCTTTTAAGGCATGTCTGTGTCAATACATAGCTGATAGAAAGAACACATATATTCTACTCCAGCTATTTTATCTTTTTATTTATTTATTTTATTTTTTATTTCCTGTGTGGAAGCAGATCAATAAAAGGTCATACTTTGTATCTACTTTCTAAAATTTAAATCTTTCTTATTTCCTGTTTCTAGACTTATGTGCACCTTCATGAAGCTGAAACTGCTTTAATGTGTGCTTTTACATGTGCTTCTGTAATGATGAGGCTCTTTTGCTTTGTGATTATACATGCTTTTATGCCATTAGGAATCCTGAGATGAATTTTCCTTTCTCTTTTTCTTTTTTTTTTTTTTTTTTTACTTTGTTTTTTTCTTGTAGTNTGTACTTAGTTGTTCTCTTGTAGTTCTATTAACTTTGGAAAGTGTATTTTGATAGGAAAATATGATTGCGATTATTGGTCAGTATCATTAGGTTTCTCCCTTTTCTCTATTCCTTTGGGGCAATTCAGTAAGAACTGTCTTCTTTTTACAGTAACCTGAAAGTTATGTTTCCTAAAGTTTAAGGCCTTTTTATGCCTCTCTTCCTTTTCTTTGTAAATAATTTTAGAAGTAGTCTGAAGGAGAAAGAGCATGTACTCAGTGGAGTACACAGACACTATGGAAAGAAGCAAACTGCACGATTCTTATGGATACCATCATAGTAGGAGAGGGAAAAATCTCTAGGTAAGGTATTAGGTTGCTGTTAATGTAACCATAAAGGCAGAGGGTGGTAACAGGATAATCCTAGCAGATATATACTCAAGTGTTTAAACCAGTTTTATGGTATCCTCCACATGATAACATAAGCAAAAGGGGTCAGATAAGGAACACATTTTTAACCATTTGTGTATTAGTGAGAAAAGCCTAGATAATAAAAATAACAGCTGGAGATGCTCTTGCCTGAGAAGGAATATTCTGCATTTGGTCCTGGAAATATGATAAGATGGTTGTTACGACTAAAATAGCCTTTCCTACTTCCAGCTTTTTCCGTAAGTACAAAATCAGGGGAAAAGGCACAGACAGGGACTTAACATAAAAGACACTGTTAGTTTTTTTCTGATAACTCAGAATGGGAGGCAAATGTTATGGACGAAACATCTACATAGAAAAAAAAAAAAAAAAAAATCTACTGTCCTGTTTGTAGAATCCTCAGTGGAAAACCTACTCACAGCAGATAGCAGCCTGTACCATTATTTATCATCTATCCATAATGTGTAACAAAGCTAAAAATTTTAATAGGGATGACTTCATCCCAGAAGATGCTTGCTCATCATCTAATGCATCACAAAATTTCCCAGAACTTCTAAAAATAAGAAATGTTAATATCTTTATGCAGAAGCTCCTGAACTCAAAAAAGATAGCTCATTTTTTGATCTTATTTAAATGAACTAAGAGTTAATTGCTACCATAAAGCAAATGGTTTCCTAGATACAGATATCATGATCTGATTGCATTTACCTTGCGCAGACAGAATATATCAACAAAATTTGTACACACACACTTATATACACGAATTTGTGTAGGCTATTTTTAGGTATATTGTACAATGAAACAGTCATTGGCATGCCACTTATTTAAAGTGGTAAGTATGGGCAAAATGCAGGAGCTGTAAAAAAATGAAATCCTGGATAACCAAATGTGTGGCTTACAAGTAAAAACAAATTACACTGAGCAAGAAGTTATTCTAGTTAAAAGTAGATTGAAAACAAAATAGAATATAAAATACTAATGCAAACCCTGAATAGATACCAAAGTATAAGTTACAAATTGAAATATACTCAGCCTGAAGAAAGGACTGTATGTCTGAAAGCTTGTCTGTTTTTTCCAGTTACACCTGTTAATTTAGTGAAAAGTCCCCTTTTCCTGCAAAATTTGCACTAAATATATGCTCAAATAACCATGGATACAACAATACGTAATAACAAAAGGAATTTAAATGTAGAGGACCAAGGAAACCCCTAGGTTATGTGCACTTATTCTAGATTGCAAACTCATTTCAGGGACTGAGAGTTTATTACCTTCAAAGGGTAGCACATTAGGAAACATGCTAAAATGGTATAGTTTCAAGTTAATATATATTATAAAAATACTTCACATGGAAAAGCCTTATAGAAACTAATAACAGACTTTTGAACAACTGCTATCATGTTTTTGTAAACGTGTGAAAAAAGGGGAATTTTCAAGGTTGAAAAAATTCCTTTACCAAGGCAATTCTGCTAGAAGGTTCAGCCAACCTAATTTAACTAAAAGTTTTAAATATAGGATTCTATTTACAGATAAGCTTAGGAGAAAAAAAAAGTTGCCAAACAACGATTTTTGTCCAGATAACAAGTTTAATGAATTTGTGCTGCCATAATAAACCTAGATTTCTCCAGAGCACAGGACACTTCAATATTGAGAGACTACATAGTTCAGGTTCAAACTAGCTCACTAAATGATCTCAGACTAGGTAGTCCTGTTTCTGAGGAAGTTTTTGAGGGTTTTCTTTTTATCCATATTATTTTATGCATGTGCCAGTCATCTAAAGATGGCACAAAAATCTCTGTTAATAGGTATTGCAGATAACACAAAGATTAGTGAGGTAGATAAAGAGGAGGATCATCAAGAATGAACCAAATAATCTGCTTAAAATGTCACCACCACCACCCCTCCCAAATCATTTAATAAGGTGAATATATTATCAAGTAATATACCCGGGAATAGAGAATGAAAATTGTGCCTAAAGGCTGAGAGTTTCTGTTTTAGAAGACTGTGGCGAAAGGATCAATTTAAAGATCCTGTGAGTTAACCACCTCAACTCCCAGCGCAAGTCTATGGAAAAAAAATAAAAAAGACTTGATGAGATCCTCAGACATCTAAACTGGGAAAAATCAAGTAGAAGCAGAGGGGTGGTCTTGCCTTAACTGTCAAATCCTAGCTGTGAGGCTAGTTAAACAGTAGAGACAGGCTGTGCCCGGGGTCACCCAGCAGAAGAAGCTGGGCCTTGCTGGTTCAGATCATCCCACATGAGCTTCTGACCAGGCAGTGATTTAGTGGGGTTTTGCTTTCCTTATAACAATAACACAAGGAGTATTGGTGGAGAAATCCCCTTCACCCAGTGATGCCATGGTCTTCACCTCTCCAGTGACGCATAGCTTAGCATGCCTAAAAAAATGGAAGGTTTAAATCTAAATAGTTTGCTTGGTAGAGGGGATTTATTAGAGGCACCTGAGCCACTTCTGGCAGTGACAGTTTGGTTACTGGAGACAGCACAGCTGCAGCCAGGAGCTGCCATGCCTGGACTACGTTAGCTGTACCGCTTTCAGCGCTGCTCCCAGTCTAATGCAGCTTTATTGCTTCCTGTAGCTGAGCTAATTTGTTCAGAAGTAGCGCAGGTATCTCTGTACAGCACTGCACCGTGTCATGTGCATATACTTTTTATGGCCTGTAATGCATGGGATGTCAGGCTAAGATGATCTAATAATCCTTTCTGGCCTTAAACCGCATGAAACCATCATCGGTCCGTTCCATTAATCTTCCATGAAGGAAAATAAGACACCTGAACATAGCAAGACAGTGAAATACAGCAGTAAAAATGTTGAAAATGTTTCTCAGCTTCATCCTGCTCTCTCTCTAATTCTGCCATAAATTACCAGCCTGAGTCACAGGCTGCCCATGGAGATACCAAGGCACTCTCAGACTTTATTGGGCTGCTGCAGAGAACTTAGACTTGGGCTTGCTACCTCAGCAATAACAATTAGCACAGTTTGGGCGAGGATGAGGAAGAGAGGGTTTACCCAAAAAGGCCCAATATGGTTATTGAAGCCCCTGAAGCATAGGACCAGGATTTTTAGGCAGCCTGTAGGCCCACCATGTTAGGTACTGTTGGCCATGCAGCCCTTGCTATTTTCATAAGCATGAAAGAAAAGCAAACAATCTTTGATTTAGTTCCTCTGTTTTCATGTGTCTCATGTAAAATGCACTGTGCGAGTTGCAATCTGGAAATGGGTAAAAGCTTTGGAGCAAAAAATCTGATGGATCTTGGCCAGTTTGTGCAGAAGTTACCAGAACACGGTCTCATTGCTCCATACACAGAGAACAAACAGCTGGAGGGCCTAAGCATCCACGTGATGGGGGTTTGAGAGAACCAAGCCTGGGAGATGTGCTGATTTTCTCTTCTGGCATGTGAATAGGTTTATTTTGGACAGCATCTGTTTTATTTTTTTGTTCTCCGTTGTATGTCATGTTCCTTTAAAAAGGGAGTGACTAGGTCAGATGGACCCCCTGGAGGGAGCAGAGATTCCTCCTTTCCCTGGAGAGCAGATGAGCATGCTTGAGGACTGGGTGGGAGGAGGAGAAGGATAGGAGGAGCTCCCAGGCTTCAGGGTGTAGCAGAGAGAGAAGAAGAGAATGGGAGCCCCAGCGAGAAGATGGGAGCCTGCTGTTCATGGAGAGGCTCATGAAAGGAGCAGGGAACATATGCACAGCCAGGCTCCCTTGGCGACAGGAAGAGAACTTCCTAGGGATCAGAGAGGACTGTGCAGAGCTCGCTGCAACCCAGAAAGTCACTGAGTTGACTGAAACCAAACCTGGAAGCAAGTAGCCACCTAACACCACACAGGGGGAGAGGGGTGAAGCTGTTTATAAGATTTTATTTTCTTTTTTTTTCGTCCTCACAGAGAGGGAAAATGTTTACTTATTTATGAAGTTAAACTTTCTCATTTCTATTCTATACAAATTGCCTTTTTGAGTTTAAAAGACCCTTTGGTCTCTTCAGGGAGCTTGCAGTAAGTAAAAACTCTAGATCATCATCAAAGCCTTCTCTGTCCTCTCACGAGGTGCGGAACCAGAAGCAACTCCGAGTTTTGCCTCTCAGTACTAGAGATACATGAATGACAGAAATATTGCAAAGCAGTTAATTGAATTTCATTTGTAGCATAAAACTACCTCCAAAAAGTGTACGAAAATTTCGGAAAAACGTAATAGTTAACGCCTCCTTAGTAATTCTTCCTTTAGTTTCAGTAGGTCAAACAGGGCAAAAAAAATAGATTTTGGTTCATTGGTAGTTCAGAAAAAAAAAAAGGAAGAATTTGTTTCGGATCAAATTGAAAATTATTTTCTTGTTTTACAGTTTCATGAAACATTGCAAAACTGATGCAACCCAAAATATTTTATGTGGGTTCAAACTTTTTAAAACTGTTTTTCTCAAAAAATTGAAAGGAAATTTCAAAATGCAATGTCATTTCCAATGAAATAATTGAAATGCTTCACTTACAAAAATGTCAAAAGGAAGTATTTGATTCTTTCAGAAAATGACAAGGTTCTTTTCAAAGTGAAGCACTCAAAATTAACACATTTTTGCAAAATGTTTTGGTATATCTCTGCCTTCATTACCGAAAAGAAAAAAAAAAAAAAAAAAAAAAAGAAAAATCAGTTGAAATATTTCACTCATCTTCACAAACAAGCAAATATTAAGAGCTAAAAAGCATGTAAGCACTGAACTTTTTCTGGCCATGCAGACCAGAAGTGCCCCTGAAGAGCTAGTTTAGTCGTAACCAGAATAGCCTACCAGAAACCCAGATCTGTTAAGAAGAAAAATTAAAAACAGATATGCCATGAATGTTTTTGTTGCTCTTTATTATTTTCCATTTTCTTTTACATTCCTTCTCCCCTCCTTTCGCCCAGTCCTTCTTAGATGCCTGTGTACCAGACATTCCAGGACAGAACATCTTGTGATCTCCACACAAATACCTCCCCCAGAACAATTATGTGTCGAAGTCTCTGCTAGCAGTAATTGTCTCCCTACTGGTAAACTGAATTATGTTAGCTGGGAATCTCACCTGGTAACTTCAGATAGAGTGGTTTCAAAAGTTTGTTTTACATAGAGGCTTAACATATTTTGACAGTCTTTATTCTGCAGAATTTCATAGGCACAACAAAAGTTTCCTATTTGGGGATTTGGAGAGGAAACAAAGCCACTGCCAGCATCACTGGTGGATTACAATTATTTAAGAAACCAAATTATTTTCAGGACAAGGTGAAGGACGTGTAACACTCCCTTTGCAGGCTAAGGACTCTCCTCAGTAAGAAAAAGACCTGAGAGGTTAGGCAGAAAAGAAAAACTTGCGGCCTTTAGGACAAACTGAGCCTACAGAGGATTTTTCACACATTCCCAGGCCTCCCAGAAATCTACAAGCACATCAAACTGTGCTAAGGGAAGAGTGCCTTGAGCTAATGCTGACCTGGAGAGCTTAGCCATATGGCCTGCTGCTGTGCCATACAGATGCCCCATCTCCAACTGCCAGCTGAGTTTATTAGTTTTAATATCACACCTCAGGAACGAAGTTACTCTGCTTTTGAATCCAAGCAGGCTCCCAAAGTACCAGGTATGCACTATTCTAGGTCACAGCGAAAAATACTGTGTAAATGTGTCACTGCAGGTTAGGTTTTTGCTGTCCCTATTTAGTAATGCTGGATGAATGTGGACCACAGCGGGCACTAGGATGCTGGAAAATAAACCAGGTAAAATCAGTTTGATGTCCCTGAGATAGAAAGTATCTGCTCTGTTCCTAATTGACTGAGTCCTCTGGTGCTGATGAATTCATATAGGGAACTTCTGTTGGTTTAGTGTTTCTTTTGAGAACAAATCTTCCTTTTTCAAAATAAATTTATCTTTGTTTGTTTGTTTGTTTGCTTGCTTTAAGTCAGAAAAAAATAATAAAAAGAATTCACTGGAAAGCTTGCTCACTCTATTTCCTTCTTTTCTTTTTACTCCTTTCTTTCTCTTCTTTCTTCTCCCTCTTTCTTTCTCTCCTCTTTCTTGACTTGCTCTTTTGAAGTTTTAACATTATAGGAATACCAAGTTTGGTCTTTGCTATTTTATTTTTTTTTCCTGGAGCAGCTCTGGGAAGTCTTGTGTTCTGGGTGTTCTGGCACTGTTGCATAAAGAATGAGGATCTTGAACAAAGACTTTCTTTGCCCAAAATTGTAATTATTTGCTGAAGTTGCTAACAAAAGCAGAGGCAGATGAACAAAATGATTCTAGACATTAAAAAGCTTGTATGATGACAGATCGAAGAGATAGGGATTGTTTAGGGAAAAATCTAGGTCATTTTTGTTCAGAAGAACAACCAGATTTACCAAAGCAATAAAAATTAGGTAAAAATAATATTAGCACAATTACTACGTCATTGTGTAAATCAGTGTTACACCTTTATGTTAAATACTTTGCTCTGTTGGTAAGGTACCACTAAGTTTCTTAGCTCTTGCCATATTGAGGACAGCAAGACCTCATGCATGGATGGAGCTTTTGATAAGAAAGCCCATGTCCACTTACTGAACCTAACTAACTCGTGAGATTTACAGGGTGAATTTTGTCTTTTTTTGCAAAAGTCCAAATAAAAAGTCCAAATAAATCATGTCTTCCAATCTTCTTGTATTCAGTCTTTTGTTATCACACCCAACAATTAAAAGAATGTGAATAGTTTACAGAGGCACAGATTTCTTTTACAGAAGCCATGGTGATCTGTCTCCATCATATTATTTTCAGCTGGGTCTTTTATAATTCTGTTTTTAATTAGCGTTTCAACCAACTTTCTTGGTGCTAAAGTAAGAATTCTCAGCCTGAATTTCCCAGAATAACCTTTACAGTAAAATACTATTTGCAACAGAGCTGTTCTCTGAGAAAGCAGCTATTTCATTCTGACTTCTACTTGCTTTTTGAACCCTTTTGACTAATATTTTATTTTTCAGTTCTTGTTTCCAAAAGCCAGCATGCTATTTTTTTTCTATTATTCCTCAGCTCCCAGGGCTTAGTTAGCATCTACTTCCCCTGTAGCGCTACATGAAAGAAACTGAATGTTACTGTAAACCCAAAGAAACTCTCCCAAGAAGCGGCCATAGACAGGAGGCCATCACATATGGAGTAAAAGAAGATGAATGGAGAGGCTGGGAGAGAGCTCAGCAATCAAGTTACAGCATGGAAAGGTAACGATATGGCAGAGCAGGTGTCTTACACATCCATTAGGCCATGGATCAGTTTAAAGTACCTGGTTTACGGTTCAGCTCTGCTAGTCATGGACATATAGGACTCTCGGTGCTTCAGCAGCCTAGCTGAGTGCAGCAGGATGCGGGACCTGACCAAGGCATTTTTTTCAAATTAACAAAAACCAAGCACAGTTTGGTTGTGTGTTTGACAAGTCAAATTTTGCCATCCCTTGCTTCAAAAAATAGTAGTTCCAGTACAGATGAAGACACACACTCTGGTTTTTAGAGTCTTTCAGGCTCCATGTTGATTATAGTCACAAGCCTAGGAACCAAATTCTTAATCAGGGTATTAGGTAGCCAAACATTATAAAAGAGTTTTCTTTTATCAAATACCAACTGTGGCAATGGTTTGGACACTTTCTAGCCCAAATCACACTGTCACCAATAATGTATAGGTTTCTACTTATGTCACCTTCCTTGAAAATGTCTTTTAGGCCCAGAAATCTTCTTGAAGCAATGCCAAAATACTCCCAAAAAATCAAAGCCAAGGTGTTGGTGCAGGTTCTTCAGACAAATCTTAACCACAGGAATTCACTCCTCTGTGGTGTTTTGATACTGACCCATCATCAAAACAGCTTCCCCAGCCAGCTTATTCTTCAAATGGCAGTTAAGTGATCTCCTCTACATGTCTGTGGATAACATGTCCACCAGCCAAGCATCCTACATGTTCCACAATGGTTGGGTCTTCCCAGTGCAAGTATACTCCACAGTACATCCTATGAGGCTCAAAGCTCTGCTCATCCAGGCTTACTGATGGTCGTCATAGTTTACTCCATACATTCTGCAAGAAAATCTTTTTCTCAAATGGAAATGAAGGGTATGCAAGCTGAGACATGTTTTGTCCTGACGAGTTTACTTCAGACCTCCTGTGCTGACCCACAGAGAGCACACAGCCAATTTGTGAAGTGCACTCAGTTTGTATATTCTTCTCGAGTTTTATCCCAAAAGCTAATGTGATGTTTACATTTCATATACAACTTCTAGGATGAAATAGAGTGTGCTCTAATGCTTGAAACTAATCTTTTCTTATCTGCCTTATTTGGTAGAACTTCTTTATATGATTCTACTGAAATTTAGAGTTATGTCACACAGAATAACATGTACAAATAAAAGCAGTTTTTAATAAGAAAGCTCAATAAAAGCATATTGTTTAAAATTACAGACTATTCAAGTGTAGTAGCCAATTTACCTTCTATTCCTCTGGAATCCAATGTTTCCTCTCATGTCGTTGGCTGCTAAGCATGTTTTAAAGAACCAAGAAAATTTAAGTGATCAGCTCAAAACTACTCTAAAGAACTAATTTAAAAGAGTTTAGCTGCAAATATCAATTTCTAGTGATTTTTTAATAAAAGTAGTGGAGAGAAGAGTTACTGCTGATGCTTTTGTATGCTTTAAGATATGAAGAGACAGAAATGTGGTCAGTCCATAAAGAGGTCTTTCTTGCCCAATCTCAGACTCTAAAGTTCAAGGGTCTCATTTTGGTCATTAAAGCAGGGAGGAACATCACGGAATCCTTCCTTTATTATGTAGTCACCAGTATAAAGCAGTAGATGCCTCTCATTTGCTCATTCTGTGTAAAGTGCATATGGTCTCTGGTTACCCCTACCAGTCCAGTCCTGCTGTGCACTTGGTCCTGCCTCTTGGTTGGAGAAGTTGTTGCTTCCATGGCCCTTCACCAAGTAATATTATCTTTGATTCATCTGTCCTTGTCACCTTTCTTATGACCTAACTTACGTTGAAAATCTTAACTTGAGAAACGTAATTTATATTCCTAAACTTACTAACAGACCTGCAAAAGCCTGTTGGCATTACTACCTCCCCACCAGTATTCCTAGAAACGTTTTTCTGTTTAGAAGGTTAGAAGCAGTCCTTTTAGCTGTGCGTTTGTGCTGCAGCTGTTATTACAGAGTCTTTTCTCCTACATAATATGAAAGTAATCTTGAACATTGATGAAAGAATTATTTTCTTCTTTAAAAACAACCAAAAAAACAACCGCAAAAAGCTCCCCCATAACTTCATTGAGTTTTCCTGTGAACGATACTGTGAGTCTGAAGCAGCAGTTGTGGCCTACATGTTCCATTGACAAAATACTAAGCAGTGACTTTAATAAAGGTAAATCTGGTAGACAGTATGTGGCCAACTGAAGTGGAAAAGGGAGGAAGCAAAAGAATAATAGAAGACTGGTCCCAAGTAAAAGTCATAGATTAGTTTCACACAGACAGTGCTAATGAACCAGCAATTTTTTTAAGCAAACTCCGTTAAATACAAATCAATTAAGAGAGCTGAAAGAGACAATTCCATTCAGGGGGATTGGAAATTAATGATCTTTAAGGTCCCTTCCAACTCTAACCATTCTATGATTCTATGATTAATCAGGTAAAAACAGAATAAGCAATTAAAACAAACAAACAACGTATATTAAAAGTACTGTTTCTTCTTTCAATTGCATATTTGAAACAAGCAAATGAGCAGGGAAGATTCCTTCATAACCCATATTTTTGACAAGGGTTAGAAAAAATGGCATCATGTATTGCATCATACATGACTTTTAATCAAGTTCACAGAAATATTTTTAGTGGATAGTGTTCATAAATCTGATAAGGTGCATAAATCCAACTGAAATACAAGAGGTGTTAGAAATTAAACAGCTATCACTGGAAAAAAAAAAAAAACCAACAACCAACAACCACAAAAAAAAAAAAACAACAACAACAAACAACAACAATAAAAACTATGTGTAAGTGAATATGTCATATTAGCCTTGTTTGTGCAAAACCAAAAACTTATTATACATTCTTAGAGGAGTGATCCCAAACAATTTCCTAAATCAGTGTATTTACAGAATTAAGTTTTTATAGTTTATAAAGAAACCTCACTAACCTATAGTGAAGGATATCTTACGTGTCTGACTATTGACCTAAAGTTCAAACAAGAAGAAGCAGCTCATGAAGTTCTTTTGGTGAGATTATTCCCATCTGAAGGTCAAGTCCAACGTTGCCAAGTCAAGATGCATCCAGCACACTCTTGCCTTCTAGAAAAACCTCAGCTAAGTGAAAGTAAGGAAGTAAGGAGTGAGATAAAGGGAGGAACTTTTATTTCACATTTGTTTTGAGAATCCAACAGCTTTAAAAAAAATGGAAGACCAGAACACTATAAAAATTTTGATGATCCCATGATAGAATTATTTGAGACAAAAATGTCGTAGTGGAGGCTGCTGGTTCATCGGTTGTTTTTTCTTCCCATCCTTATCACTTCCTATCTTTCATGTACAAGGACTCCACCAAATGGGTTGCAGATGAAAAATTCAGGCAGTGTATTTGCACAGGAAATAAAATTTAAACACTGTGTACCTCTGTAGTTGAGATAATGACATTACATAAGCCTCAGCAACAGTTTCAAAAATCCATGTTAAAAAGTCCAGAGGAGTCACAACCTTCTAGGATTTCACTAACTAGTAATTGGGGAACATCCAAGAAAAGAAAAAAAAGGATCATTTCAGTACTTTCCTTTTAGAGATGCATTAAAAGGTCATGTGTTTTAAGGCTGAGCTGCATAAAGCAGAATTCATTGTCTCTTGATAAGAATGAGGAGATCTGTTCTTTTAAACTCCTGGAACCTACACTTCAAACATAAAATGTCTTTCAGAAAAAGGAAGAAAATCTGTTGATTAGTTTATGTTGGCCTTTGTTTAATGTAGGTCTTTTAGAAGACCTCTGTCAAGTTTTCTTTTTCCTCCAGATATCTTACTACTAGCAAAACAATACAAGTTCTCCAAATCTCCAAATCTTCCATAGAGTGAAGAGTCAGCCTGTACGCAATATTTTAGCCACAACAGGATCCCACTGCTGTGCTGAGCATAGCCAAACACACAACGAAGTCAACCGTTCTTGTCATTCTTAAAACCATGTTGATATCAGAAGGAATCAAAGCACAACTCTTCTTCTTCTACTAGTTCTCATTCCTGCTGATGGAAGTGCATCAGTTGTATAAGGAGAAATGCGCGTGAAAATAGACTTTTCACTGGCAAATTGGCAACCAGCCTTTCCCAGAAGAAAGCATCTTAAAATCTGTACAGTTATAGGTTGAAAAGCTCGCAGCCAGATGGTCTGTCTGCCCTTCCGTTACCTGATGCGAAGAAAGGCTGTAAGCTTGGTTCAACCAGCAGCCTTCTCAAGCATTGCTACAAAGTCAGGAATACCAGTGAAACCACATGAATAAACCAAGATAGTATTTTTTAACAAGTTAGAAATAGCATTATGTGTTTTTTGCTCACAACAATATCCAAAGTAATATTTGGGGTGTTGTTACGTACCATTTACATATGAAGGACTAGTATGAAAAATGTTCCCCTCAAAATTCAATTATTCTAACTTGAAATAAAGCTTTAAGGTAAAAAAATAAACAAAGAAAAAAAAAAAAAAACTAACCAAAACAAAAAACCACCCAAAGTAAAAGACTTTTGTACTAATTCCCTAACTAAATGTAAGGAACACTGGAAGTTCAACATCGATTTAGAGAAAATACCAGTTTAAAAGGAAAATATGAAACTAAGGACTTTGGTTATCCTTGACTCTGCACATTAATAGAAGAAAATGCAAAACTATTATATAGTTGACTGAATGTTTGTGAACTATGCTGTATCAATTTTAAATAGCATTTTAAAATATCTTACGGTATCACTAAATACATGGACTTGAAATACTTTTCCTGAGTATGACTACAGTTTTTCTGTCTACTTTTGGAAATACACCAGCAACCTCGAATGACTCTTCAACACAAAATGGGGATAATTAATTTTTCTGCAAAAGGAGACAACCTGGTTTTGAAAGGATACAAAGAGATCTTATTGTTCAGGAAGGTTAACCAGTGAGAGTAGGACTTTCTAGTTTGGCAGTGCGGGGTAGGCTTGATCTAGAAATTTGTTTCTGGGTCTATAAACGACGGATACGTATACCTGTATATACACACAGAGGTGAATGACTGTGTGAATGAATGAGAGAAAAGCACAAAGCAGGTGAGCAGGTGCTCTCTAGTGTTAAAAGTGATGATCAAACAGATGAAGACAATTGCAAGAAGAGGAAAGGATATGGCATAGTGACTTCAAAACTGCCTAAAACAATTTTAACCCACCAGCAGATTTCCACACCGCTGGCATTAAGTATGAGGAAGAACCAGTAGGAGAACACCATTTATACTCAACTGTTTCAGGTGCAGCACTCCCAGGAACCTGCCTGCCAGTGCTCCTTGGGCACCAAAGTGCCCAAACCTACTTGTTGACTATTCCTGTGTCGGAGGAATCCCTTTTAACGTGAGCCCTTAAAATAAGGGAACCCTTCGGTTAAATCACCTCTCTTTTCCTCTGTCCATCCACTTCGCAAGCGCACCAGACGCCGAAGGGATTCAGCTTCCCACGAACTGGGAGGAAGCCCTTCCAAGACGCGCTGGCCGAGTACAAAATCCAGAGGCAAAGACGTGGTATGGCCTGCCTGGCTCCAGCGGTGCCGGAGATGGGGGATGGGGAGCGCTTCTTCCCCGGCAGCATGCGGGGCAGAGGGGAGGGTGGTGGTCCTCGCCCCCGCGTGACCCCCCGAGCCAGCCCTTCGCCTCCCGACGGCCCTGCCCGCAGCAGCGCTCCCTCCCTCCCCGCCGCCCGTGGAGCGGGATCGCCCCCGCGTAGCCTGATGCGGGCCCCTCGGTGCCGCTCTCACCAACACCGACTCGAGGCCCTGCGAGGAGCGGCGGCGGCTCCCCGCAGGCGGTGGCCAAGCGTGCAGGCCGCTCCGCGGCGTTCCGCGGGGGAGCGCGGCGCGGCGCGGTGCGGTGCGGTGGGGGGGGGGGTGGCGGCCGCTCCGAACCCTCCTTGCCTTTGCCTCGGCTGCACAGATGGCCCGGCGGCTCTTTCGAAAACAAGAGAAGCTGATTTTATTTATTTATTTTTTAATTTATTTCTTTTTTTTTCCCCCTTCCCCCTGAAGAAGGAGGAACTATCCCACCTGTGGATCGTACACTTGTTCTCTTCCTGAGAAACACTGCCTGCCTTCCAGGTGAAAATAGCAGGCTCCAGGAAAGCTTTGGAGATCTATTTGTCTTTTACTTAGGGATACTTATTTGCTTACATTTCCCTAGACAGAAAATAACTAAGACTCTTAATAACAGCGTGACATATGGGAAGCAACTTTTCTAAGCCTCGGATCTACTTTATAGAGATCCGCTTTAGGCTTTGTTTTGTTTTTAAACATTCCGCCCAATAACGTCCTAAAAGGCGGGAGCTAAATCCTCGTAAAGACATAGCCCGTTATTAGTGCAAAATGTAGAATCCACGGACGCCCTGGGAGAAAAAATGGAAAAGGAAAAAAAAAAAAAAACACCACCTGCATAAAGAGGGGACGTTTCATATGCTTTTATTTGTGCACGTTTGCGTGTTATGAAGAATCGTCTAAATTCTCAGGGCTTCCCTGGGCAGACCCTTGTTGCAGAGTGCGTTTTGAAAACGAAATAACATTATTCCACTCTTACCAGACTGAAAAGGGGAAAAATAAAATAAAATAAAATTGGGATAAGGGGAAAAGAAGTAACCATAACTCATGCGAACAGTCCACCTTTTAGTGCAGGTATCACGGGGCGACAGCCAGATAACATTGTTAATAAAAGAATAAAAGTAATGATTGAATTATGAAAAGAAACCTCAGGGAAGGAGCTTACATAAACAATTAGGCTGCCAGTGCTCGGGAGCGCTGGAGAATTCATTGCCACAGCGCCCCCTCCCACACACAGCTTGAACTAACGATTTCGTCCTGAAGATGGGGAAAGAAAAGTTCTTTCTTTTCCTTTCTCCCTTGCCGTTTTCCCCGCTCTTAGCTGTAACCCTCTGAGCAGATCCTCGGCAGAACGGCTCGCCCAGCTCGCCCTGTCTACCCTCGTTCTCACAGGTCGCTCCTGCAAAGCACCTCACTCAGAAAGAACCTCGCAAACCGGGCTCCTTTTACTAGAAAACTGGACAACTCCGCTTGCACAGTATGCGTGTGTAATTTGTTATTTTTAAATACAATAGTCTATTATTTCACGTCGTTGTCTCCGGGAGATGGTGGCGGTCCCCCTTTTCATGAGAGAAAGGCGAAAGCATTCCCAGACCATTGTGTGATTATGTCACAGGAAACTCTTTCTGCTGCGCATTGTGCTGCATCTCCATAACCCAGCAAGTTCCACTTCGCTCTGCTTAAAAAAAGTTGCTGCGGCCGGTGTCAGGACAATTGGGCAACCGGCATTGTCCGAGTGACAGGCGTGTGCTCACGGCTCTCCGGGCCGCAGGGAGTCCTCCTGAGGAGGGGACAGCTCTTCTTCACGCCAATGAGATGTTTATTTTTTTTATTTTTTATTTTTTTTT